>JAESUZ010004563.1:0-34241 GCA_017311185.1 Proteles cristata cristata
TTTTTTTTTTTTTTTTTTTTTTGTGAACCCACTTTCTCTGAAAGGGAAGAAATTGTTTTTAACGTTTATGTTTTTTTGGGTGAGGGGCAGAGGATTCAAAGCAGGCTCGGAGTGGTCAGCCCAGAGCCCAATGCGGTGCTCAAACTCACAAACCAAGAGATCATGATCTGAGCCGAGGTCAGATGCTCAACCGACATAGCCACCCACACACCCCTTGATTTCATTCTTTTTGACTGCCTAGTAGTATTAATATTTCACTCTGTGTGTGTGTGTGTGTGTGTGTGTGTGTGTGTGTGTGTGTGTACATACCATGTCTTCCTTATCCATTCATCCTTCAATGGACATTTCAGCTCGTTCCATAAATTGGCTAATGTTGATAGTGGTTTTGTAAACTTTGGGGTGCATATGTTGCCCTAAATCAGCATTTTTTGTATCCTTTGGATAAATATTAGTGACATTGGTGGGTCATACATAGGGTAGCTCGATTTTTAATTTTTTCAGAACCTCCATACTCTTTTCCAGAGCTGATGTACCAGTTTGCATTCCAACCAGCAGTGCAAAAGGGTTCCCCTATTTCCCACATCCTCGCAAATATCTGTTGTTTCCTAAGTTGTTCCATTTTAGCCATTATGACAGGCGTGAGGTTGTATCTCGTTATGGTTTTGATTTGTATTTTTCCCTGATGATGAGTGACGTTGAGCCAGAACTCATATACTATGAGGTCATGACCCGAGCTGATCTAAAGTTGGAAGCCTAACCAACCGAGCCACCCAGGTGCCCCTTTTGTGTATGGAACTAAGACCATTAGAGAACCATCCAGAGCCATGTTGAAGCTTTTCCTGAAGGTAAGCGAGGAGCAATTACAGTGGTTTTCACAGAAGACCTCATTTTCCCACCTGACTTCCCTCAGCAGTCTGCCAAGTGAAATTTTTCAAAATATACTGGCATTGATGCAGGTGCAAATCAGAATTCCTCTCAGTCGAATCTTCTGTGCCTCTCCCCCCTCCCCCAGTACTGTGCCCTACCCCACTTGTGTGTGTGCTCTTTCTCAAAAACACAAACGTAGACACTTTTCCAAAGAAGATCACCAGGTGGCTAACACAATGAAATGATTCTCAACGTCACTCATCATCAGGGAAAAATACAAATCAAAACCATAACGAGATACAACCTCACGCCTGTCATAATGGCTAAAATGGAACAACTTAGGAAACAACAGATATTTGCGAGGATGTGGGAAATAGGGGAACCCTTTTGCACTGCTGGTTGGAATGCAAACTGGTACATCAGCTCTGGAAAAGAGTATGGAGGTTCTGAAAAAATTAAAAATCGAGCTACCCTATGTATGACCCACCAATGTCACTAATATTTATCCAAAGGATACAAAAAATGCTGATTTAGGGCAACATATGCACCCCAAAGTTTACAAAACCACTATCAACATTAGCCAATTTATGGAACGAGCTGAAATGTCCATTGAAGGATGAATGGATAAGGAAGACATGGTATGTACACACACACACACACACACACACACACACACACACACACAGAGTGAAATATTAATACTACTAGGCAGTCAAAAAGAATGAAATCAAGGGGTGTGTGGGTGGCTATGTCGGTTGAGCATCTGACCTCGGCTCAGATCATGATCTCTTGGTTTGTGAGTTTGAGCACCGCATTGGGCTCTGGGCTGACCACTCCGAGCCTGCTTTGAATCCTCTGCCCCTCACCCAAAAAAACATAAACGTTAAAAACAATTTCTTCCCTTTCAGAGAAAGTGGGTTCACAAAAAAAAAAAAAAAAAAAAATGAAATCTTGCTCTATGCAACAATGTGGTTGGAACTAGACTGTGTTATGCTGAGTGAAATAGGTCAGAGGGCTAAATATATTATTTCACTCATATGTGGAATGTAAGAAACCAAACAGATGAACATAGGGGAAGGGAAGGAAAAATAAGATAAAAACAGAGAGGCAAACCATAAGAGACTCTTAAGGACAGAGAACAAACCGAGGGTTGCTGGAGGGATGTTGGGTGGGAGGGTGGTGGGCTAAATGGGTGATGGGCATTTAGGAGGGCACTTAGTGGGATGAGCACTGGGTGTTATATGTAAGTGATGAATCACTGAATTCTCCTCCCGAAACCATTATTGCACTTGGATTTAAATAAAGGGGGGGGGGAGGAAGTGGGAGGAGGGAAGGTAGGAGAGAGGGAGGAAGGGATCAGTAGGGATCAGTACATGGTTCAAAGCTGGGTGACTGAGAGAATCTCAGAGGTGGGAACTGGTGAACCAACTTTGTGTGTCAAAAACCTTTCCTTGGCCTAATATATATAGCCTTACCTTTTCTGCTAGATACTGGTGCTGCTTATTCTGCAATTTCCTGGAAATGGCTTCTGTTCCAGCTGGTGAGAGACCAATATAGGTTGTTGGTTTTTCAGGTCACCTTTCTACTTGTTCCTTTTCCTCTGCAGTTTCTACATAATTAGGACCTCTGACTGAGGAACATATATATGTTTTTACTTTGTCCTGATTCTCCTGTTAGCATGCTGAGGACGACCTGCTGTGCAAATTATGGGCTAGCGTTTGCTGTATTACAGATGGAATCTTTGTGAAGCTCCCTGGAGGAAAAATGTCCCTAGTTACTTGCTAACTGTGTGCCTTCTGAAAGAAAAGGGGTGTGTGGCGGAGAACGGTAGTCTCACACTGCACTTGGAGAAGCAGAGCTGAAAGAAATAGACGTGTGGAGTTGGGCCCTAGGGAATAATGATACTGATTTAGAGACATAGAACCAATAAAAATAACCTGACCAAAAGGATAAGCCACCCTCAGGTGTAAAACAATACCCTTTGTTAAGAACTCAATTAGAAGGAATAAAACCAGTGATGAAAGAGTTAGAAAAATGAGATCTTTTAATCATTTTAAAAGAGCACTCAGTCTATAAAGAAGTAATCTACATGAGATAAAATGGTTGACCAGTACATAGATTTGTGTAAGATCTTAGACAAAAAAAATGTTATTCCATTACCATTAACTCCTATAGTTTCAAACTCTGCAGTGACCTTGACGTTAAGTACCGTCATCTGCAAAGCTTTCTTCTGTAGTGGATCTGCTTGTTTTTCTGTCCCTCTAGTGGACAAGTGTAAATTCTCTTTGCTTTTACTTATGGAATCCCATATTTATGGAAAAGATTTCTCAAGGCAATCAGGACTCTCCTATCTTCTGTAGTCATTTACAGGAAAACTTAGAGGAGCGTGTCCCACTAGCAGGATCTATAATTATTCAATATGTAGACGATCTGCTGGTAGCCTCCCAAACTAAAGGGCGATAATGTACCTGGAATGGACACTTTGGCTTTGTTACAGTCCCTTCCTCCAAAGGGTCATACGGCCTCCATCACTAGACACGCTGCAAAATTGTGAAACCGGAGTAAACTACTTAGAACGTGCTGTCAGCTGGAGAGGGCTGCAACTAACGTGTTACAATCTCAAAGGCACCCAATTTTGCAGTAAACCAAACAGTCTGCTACCGAAAAAGGATAGTTTAAATGTGGTGGACGAGTAAGGTATCGTAGACAGTAAGGTTTCAGCTTTTACAGAACAGGTGAAACCAGTGACAAAACATTGCACGACCATTCCCCAGATCCTGCGGATGGTTTGGTTCCTAGAAAAAATATTTCTGAAGACATGAAATCGGCTATTAGAGTCATTCCCTCAACTTTCCCCAAAGTTTGAAAAACTTTCCCACTAGTCTTGTCACGAAACTACAGGTTGCTGCTAGTGGAGGCTTCCCTCCAAAGCTGGGGTTAGACTATAAACCAGCAGCATGATTTCTCAGTTCCGGGTGCCAGTGCCCTGGGGGAGTGCCTGCCCGGGCGCCTCCAAGTTGTGGCAGGCAGCTGCTACCCTGTCTGAAAAGGCTCACTGAGGTCACTTACTTAGCTATCAAAGTGAAAGAAAAGAAAAGTGAAAGGAAAATCCAGTTGGATTCATGCTTTCCAAGTGAAGCCAGCAGCACTTCAGGAGAACTGGACTACGGGTTTCACAAGGACTTGACACAGGAGCTTTCTGGAACGACTGACATCGGTACTGAACGCATCTGTCAAGGTATAATTGATTCCTACAGGAGTTAACAGATTTCCGGCTGCCAGGAAATCTCAGTCGGCGCTGCCAGGATTAGACATGATCGGATTTAAGTCCAACAACAGCGGGCCACCTCCGTTAGTAATCTGCTTTATCTGTTAGTAATCTGGGTAGGAAGACCAAAGTAATACATACCAATCTGTATCCAGAGAAGCAGCTACCCTACCCCAGCCCTACATTCGACACAAAAATGTTTTAGCTGGATTGACGGACGTGGGAAGAAAAGAATCCTTCTTGAACCTATACAAAGCCCTAGAAGGAAATAGCCCCAGCTGGTGAGCGTTTAGAAGTCTCACGCGGACGAACACAATCCCACCGCTTCAGCTGCAAGGGAGCACTAGAAAGTTCCCGACGTGGCCAACTGAGTCCTAGGATGTACGGCGGGCGTTATCGCGCCCAACGAACACCCGAAACTCCCAGAAGCGCGCTTGAAGATTAAGAATAAGCAGAGCAGCCGGTAAGAAGCACCCACCGCTCAGAAACGCCACCTCCACGATAGCTCGCACGCGGAAGCTAGCTGGCCGCGAAGATCCGCAGAGCACACGAAGGGTGGACTCTCCAGAGAGCCCACAACGCCCGCCTGTCATTTGCAACAAAACAAGCCAGGGGAAAGCGCGAACGCAGTCCCCCACTACCACAAATTATGCAGTCGAGTTTCCCACATTTGGGGAAATCGCAGGGGTCAGCACATCCGGAGTGCAATGGATAAGCCTCGCCCTAGGAAAACCACCTTCGTGATCATGGTATCTCCCCTGCCAGGTAAGTATGAGTTGCGCCGCCCGCCTCGGCCCGCACCCTGGCGCTCGCCGCGCTTCTTACACACGGTCACCGCCCCCGCCTGCCCTCCGCGCCGGGGCTCCCTGCGCGGCCCCCGCCCCACCCTCCCCGGACGACAAGACCACCGCGGGCGCCTTTGCCTCGCCCCCACGCGGGGCCTGCGGGCCCGGGCGGCCCGGGACCGGCAGCCTCTGCGCGCATGCTCATCTACATACGCCACGCCTTGTCGTGACGTCCCCCCGCGTCCGGTCTCCGGCTCTGCGACACCGGATGTACTGGTCGCCGCGGAGACCCGCCGAGGCCGTGGGTGGGCGCAGGTGGGCAGGAGGCGAGGGATCCGGGACCTGGCAGCGAGACCCCAGAAGGCAGGGGTCTCCCGGAGCCCAGCGAGAGTGGTGGCGGCTCAGGGCTCGGACGTGGGCCCAACCTGCCTTTCAACAAAAAGAAAATTTCGGTCCATTTTTGTCCTCGCTTCTTCGAAACTCATTTTCAAATACAATCGAAAGCTCAGAAAAGGTCTTTCTGCCGCTTGACGTTAAGTGCTCAGCTGCCCTAGTAAGAAGTCGTGGCCATGTTCAGTCATGGCCTAAAAGGGCCTCAGTATATGCAGTAGCCTCATCTAGCAACGCTAGAAGGAAAACCAGGATTCTGAGTTGTGAAGAACGAAAAACAAAGGACAGCGCTAAACAGGGCCCTTCAACCGCAGCCAGTCGTGCTCACGCCCAAGAGCCCCGGCGGTCCGGGGTCAGGCGCCCTTCAGCCCTTTCCCCCTCGTGCCGCCCCAGCCGCCCCAGCATGCCCACACCGCCGACCAAGTGCCCTCTGGTCCTTTCTGACTTGGGCGCCGTCAAAGGGAAACGCAGCAGACCGTAGTGAAAGTGGTGAAAAAAGAGGTCATGCAGTGACTTGTGACGGTAGAGGAAAGAGCTCACGAGCTCCAATCCGATTTGTGCAGAGGTGATTTGGGCGTTTTCCTGGAAGAAAGAGGGGAAGAGGGCTCGGTCCGGGTCAGAGACGTGAAAAGTTCAAAGGGTAGTTCGGTGTGACTGCTGTTAGGCCGTCGGGTTTGCTAGCTGGCAGTTCCTGAACTGAGGATGCGCCCCTCCCACAGGCACTGCGAGATAGGCCCTGCGTCCTTCCCGATCACATTTCAAAGTCGGGGTTGTAAGAGAGCCAGAGTCACAATTGCAAGCCCCCCGCCCTTTTTTTTTTTTTAAATTTTTTTTTTTTTAATTTCTAGGATAGAGAGAGACAGCGTGAACAGGGGAGGGTCAGAGAGAGAGGGAGACACAGACTCTGAAACAGGCTCCAGGCTCTGAGCTGGCAGTCAGCACAGAGCCCGACGCGGGGCTCGAACCCACGAACCGCGAGATCATGACCTAAGCGAAAGTCGGACACTCAACCGACTAAGCCACCCAGGCGCCCCAATCGCAAGCCCTTTTTAATAAATGCCCTAAGAAAGAGAAGTTGGGGGCCTGTGTCAGGTGTTTAACTTCCTCGGGCTGGAGGTCAAACTTAGGACCAGAACCTTGTGCTGCCTGCCGGCAGCTGTGCTAGAGTCTGGTCAAGCCTCCGGGCGGGTGGGGGTGGGGTGGGGTGGGGGTGACCGTTCTTATGTGGGTCCTTCTGTGTTCAGACGTGTTCTTCAGCAGGCTCTCGGCATAAGAAAGTCTGTTTGGTGATGAAACGAGACAACCCTGCACTTCCCCCTGGCTGAACCCCGGCTCCTGGCCCCTTCTTTTCTATTCTGATCTCCTCTTTGATGACACTGTTTGCCCATTCAACAACGGTTTGTTGTTGTGCCAGACACTCTGAGGAATTGGTAACAAAAAGGTCTCTCGGCCCTCATGTTTTGTAGAAAGGGGCAGAGGGAGTGGGAGGAAGGTCGCCAGTGGATGCGATAGGTAAATTAATTAGTGTGTTGGGTGTCAGGGGGTGCTCAGAAGAGGGTACACCGAGACGGTGCTATGCTCCAAGCAAAGACTTGAAGGAGGGGAGGGAGTCGGTCACGGGATGGGCGCCGGAGCATCCCCAGCACAAAGGTCCGCTAGAGCAACGGCCCGGGTAAGGTCGTGTGTGCAGAATAGCAAGGAATAGCAAGGAGAATTGCAAGCAGGGCAAAATGGAAGAGTTGTACCAAATCACGTCAGAGAGGTGACTGACTTAGGTTGGGGATAAGATCATGAGGGTCTCGAAGATCATTGTAAGAGGGTCCTCTCTCCCCCCCGCCCCCCGATAATATTTCTATTTCGCTTGGGAAATCATCTACCTAGATGTTCCAATACTGCTTTAACCCCTTCTTGGTGTCTCGGCTGAGAATGCCTGTCTCAGTTCTGCATGGAAATGACCACAGGTACTCACTGCTGCCGAGGATCTCCTTGGGTACGGCCGTCGCTCCTGACTTGGGCTGCCACCTCTGCGAGTGTTTTTCTCTAGTCCGTCTCGGGTGTAAGCGGTCCCTGGCCAGGGCCGTCGTGCTGCGGGCCGCCCCTCAGAACAGACCGTCAGGCATCACCAGCGACCACTCAACTCTGCGCAGATCGTTGTTAAGACTTTCAATCTGACTGAACCAAAAGTTTTTGTTTTGGTTTGGTTTTTGAGGTAAGCTACATCCAGTCCGGGCTGGCTCAGTGGGGACTGGCTCAGTGGGTGCGGCATGCCATTCTATCTCAGGGTCGTGAGTTGGAGACCCAAGTTGGGTGTAGAGATTACTTAAAAATCTTAAAAAAAAAAAAAGAGAAGAAGAAGAAGGAAAAGGAAACGGAAACACACACACACACGCACACACACACACACACACACACAGCAGGGCTCGAACTCACAACCTCAAGACAGAAGGCCGAGCGCTCTACCGACTGAGCCAGCCAGGCAACCCTCAACTGGCAGGTTCTGAGCAAGGGAGTGGCTTGATCTGAGTCCTCCACCTCCCACTCTGCTTGGCACCGAAAATAATACTTCTTATCGTTGTTATTAAAAATAAAATATCTGGCTGTTAAGGACGAAAGCAGGGAAATCAGTCAGTTTAGAAGGCTTGCATAACTAAGGCAAGACGATATTGGCTTCTTACGGTGGCCAAAAACGTCATTTTGGCCTAAGGATTATTTTGAACTAAAGGCATTGTGCAGGGGCTCAGGCGGCTCGCAGCCGCCTGCCCGGTGCCCGCTCCGGCGGGTGCAGCTCCGCGAGGTCGCCGCACAACCTACGCGCCGGTTTCGCCCACGCCCCTCCTCCCCTCTCCCGCCGCGCACCGCTGTCGCCCCCACCTGTAGAAAGGAGCGCCGGGAGGGGAAACGCAACAGGCATCTTGCCAATCGCGAGCCGGGATGCTGGGCCACCGCCCGGGCAGCCGCCTCACAGCAGGGGACCTGCTCCCCCTGCCCGGAAAGGGGCGCTGGGGCGGCGTCTTCCAGCCACGCCGAGGCATGCCGGACCTCCGGCTCGCCCGTGTGGTGTGGCCTCCGTCATCTCAAGAAGAAGCAGTGACCCGGGCCCGCCAGCGTGCGCCCTTCGATAGCTCAGCTGGTAGAGCGGAGGACTGTAGGCTGGATACGCGCGGACATCCTTAGGTCGCTGGTTCGATTCCGGCTCGAAGGAGGTGCCTGACGCTTTTGCGCCACGCGGGGAGGCCCCCGCCGCAACTCCGCCCCGCCCAGGGCCCCGCGGCAGCCCCGCTCTCACGCGCCAAACGCAGTAAGACCTTCACGCAACGCCTGCCCGCGGAGCCGCTCGCGCGCGCGCGCCGCCGCCGCCGCCGGGGAACGCCACCCGCGCCTTCTTCCCGCCGCGTACCTGCACGTGCCCGGGGGCGCTCCTGCCCCAGCTCAGCCCCGCGCCGCCCCGCGCCCCTTCCCGCTTTGATTCGCCCGCCGCTCCCGCTCCGGACAGACGCGCGGGCAAAGAGGCTCTGCCCCCGGCAAGCCCTCGAGGCCGACGCAAGCGTCCGGGCCGTCACACGCGGCAGGGGCGACCGTGGCGTCCTTCAGCGAGGCTCTCCCTCCTCGCTACTCCTGCCTTGCCTCCGAGGACAAGTCGCTGCTGGGTCTGTCGCTCCCAGTCGCAGTCCCTTCTGTCTCCTTCCCGGTCTCTCACAGGGTCTCTAAACATCCCGGTCTACGGAGACAGAACCCCCTCTTCTCCGACCAGCGTAAACTACTTGCGGGACAGAACTGTCACCCTGAGGTGTTCTAGGCCGTCGCCAATTGTGCGCTTGCATCAAGGCTGACACTGGCAGAAACGAAACGCAGCAGGGCTCCCTTCATGGGCCTTGCCTGTCGTGATGAGAACTTCGGCGGCCCCTTCAGGTCTCCCTCCTGTCAGTCTGAGGACAGGGCTGCGGTGTCGGCACGCTTCAGCTTTCCCGTGCCTTCGCACCTGTTCTTCGTAGCCGAGGGGCGGGGGGCCGCGGGGTGAGGGTAGGGGTGGAGGGGGCCGATCCTGCTGAGAGAGCAGTGATTACTCGCACCCCGTACAAGGGTGGTACATCCACCCGCACCGATTCTCCCCCTACATCGGACGGAGGGAAGAGAGAAATAGATGAAATATTTCTATCTTACCCGCTTTCTGGCCACGGGCCGGCCGGACCGCTGGGGTCTCCACCTGTATGTCGAAAGGGGCGGGGGCGCCGCGGCTGTGTGCGTGCGTGTGTGCGTGTGTGCGTGTGTGCGTGCGTGTGTGTGTGTGTGTGTGTGGAGTTTGGCGGCAAAACGCCGACTTAGAGCTCAGAGAGAGCCCCGAAGAGTCAGGGTCGGGGCGATGGGGGGCTAGAGGCAGGGCGCAGAAGAAGGGGAGGGTGGGGGGGTGAGACGTGGGCAGCTGTCATCACGGTCGGGCGCACAAATTCACCTCCTTACCCAGGCAGCTGGGCTGTGGGTTCTGACCAGCTGGTTGACTTGGAGCTCGGCCCTTAAGGCTAAATTGGCAGGGCCTGAAGAGGAAGATACCAAGGTCCAGCCGGAGAGCACCCACCCAGGAGCAAATGGGCTTCACCTTGGGAACGGAGCCAGTTTGTTGCGGTGGGAGGAAGAGCGTGGGTGCAGAGAAGAACGCCAGGGAAAGGTCCTTCTCCGCCCCCCCCCCCGCCCGGGGGCGCAGCACAGCGGGGACCGGCAGCGGAACCGCACCCCGCACGCACCGGCAGTGTGGCTCTCGGAGGCCCCAGGGACCCGGCCGCTGCCGTCCCTGACCTCGGAGCCCACGAGCGCCTTTTCGGCTTTCATTCTGCCTCTCAAACCGGAGACTGCGTCCCGCCATCCACCTTCCTCTCCTGGCAGGCTCCTCTTGGTTCGCTTCCCGGCCCAGGCTCAGTCCTGCTGTCCCGCTGTCTCCACGGGTTCAGGAGGCCCTGCCACTGAAGTCCAACAGGTGGCCTTCGGGAAGAGCCTCTTGCTTTGAAGCCCCAGAGAGACCCCAGCCTCTAATGTCACCATCTCCAGACAGAGACCGGCAGACAGGCACCAAAGACAAAACCTTAACACGGTCACCGGACCGTGCCTGGCCCCCCGATGAAACGTGGACGTGTGGCATCCCTGGGGACCTAGCTTTGGCGCTTGGGGGAATAGCAGGGGGAGGAGGGGTTGGGCGGCCAGCAAATGCAAGAGTGGGCCCCAGCATGGCCGCCTCCTCCTGTCCGGGACGTCATGGGGAGTAGCCGGGTGCTTCCAAGGTACTGCCCCACGTCCTCGAAGGCACTGCCTTCGGTGACTGCCACCCAGTCAGGCAGTGGAGACAGTCAAGGGAAGGCCACGTAGATGTGGCCTGTTGCGCCTCTGTGGGACTTTCGCTGGGGGGGTGAGAGGTCCTGGGCGGTGGGCACACACCCGAGGGGATCCGAAACGTGGGTTAAAATACTTGGAGCCAGGCAAGGAGTCCAACCCGGGCACTGGTATTCTCTTCCCCTCCCCCTTTGACTCCGGTGCCTCTCCAGGAAGTCCAAAGCACCTTGACCTATTTCAGGAAGTAACCACCTCCGTCCAAGGAATCCAGGTGGGTGCACCAAGGAGGGTCAAAGGAGCCAAGCCAACAGACTGGCCATCACGGCTGGGTATCAGTCGGTCTCATCATGCCCTGAAACGTGGAGCTGTGCCAAAAAGTAAAGAAATGTGCCACTTGGGGCGCCTGGGTGGCTTAGTCGGTTAAGCGTCCGACTTTCGCTTAGGTCATGATCTCGCGTTCGTGGGTTCGAGCCTCGCGTCGGGCTCTGTGCTGACTGCCAGCTCGGAGCCTGGAGCCTGTTTCAGTCTGTGACTCCCTCTCTCTCTGACCCTCCCCTGCTCACGCTGTCTCTCTCTCTCTCTCTCTCCTAGAAATAATAAATTAAAAAAAAATTAAAAAAAAAAAAAAAGAAATGTGCCACTGATGTGGACGGGTCAAGCACACGAGCTAGCCTGAAAGGGATCCCACTGGCCAAATCGAGATCGTGATAACAATGGATCATAATCCGCGGAGTAAAACAGGTGCGGGCCTCAATGCAATCACACACCGGTATCGGTAGTGAACACTAAGCACCGGGTCTTGGCCTCCAGATACACAAAATGGAAAAGTAAAGGGGCCGGGGGGGAGGGGGGGGGAGGAACCAGGAGGCCCACCCAGCCACCTCTTTGGGTCTTCATGTGACTATGGGGTCTCCTATGCACATGTAAAAAATCTGTAGGCTTTCCTTCTGATATTCTGTTTTCTGTCCATTTAATTCTCAGGCCCTGCTGGAGACCCTAACAAGATTAAAAATAAAGTTCTGTCTCCCCTACAACTTGAACCAGAGCGAAGAGATGGAGGAACAGAAGAGGCGGGCATGGCAGAAAACTAAGGTGCATACCCTGGACTTACCTTTTTCTGATGTCTGTAAAATGATCCCCTTCTTCTACAGTGAGAAGGGGATGAACGAGGCTAGCTTGGAGGCCGATGGTGTAAGACTGGTGGGTGGGTCCTCTCCCCCGGCTCTGGCTCCGGCCTGTTTTCTTTGCTTGTTTGGGGTTGGGTTGGGTTGGGTTTTGTACAGCTCTCATCTAGGGGCTCAAGCAAAGGGTGTTCAGAGACACTACTGATGACGCCGAACAGGAAGTGTTTCCAACTCGATGCTTGAGAGGGAGAATCCCAAGCAGGCTCCGTGCTGTCAGCACAGAGCCCAACTCAGGCATGATCTGACCCAACTGTGAGATCATAACCCGAGCTGCAATCAAGAGTCAGGATAGGATGCTTGTCGGACTGAGCCACTCAGGCGCCCCCGAATCTCTCTCTCTCTCTCTTTTTTAAGCCCGAGATCCATGTTAGTTAACGAAGCATGCTAAAAGCCTATTATTCAGCCATGCACTGTTGTAGCCAAGCATGAATGGAGCAATCAACAGAAGAAAATCTCTGGCCTCGTGGAACTTCCGTCTCAGTGGGTTAGAAAACTAACGTGTAGGGGCGCCTGGGTGGCTTACTGGGTTAAGCGCCCGACTTGGCTCAGGTCATGATCTCATGGTTCTGGGAGTTCCAGCCACGCCTCCGGCTGTGGTGACAGTTCCGAGCCTGGAAGGCTGCTTCGGATTCTGTGTCGCCCCCGCCCCCGCCCCCGCCCCCGCCCCCGCCCCCCGTTTGCTCTTGCTCTTGCTCTTGCTCTCTGCCCCTCTCCCGCTCGCTCGCACGCTCTCTCGAAGACAAATGTTAAAAATATTTGGGGGGGGGGGAACCCCCACTAAGACATATATACTATGTTGGATCAGTGGTTCTCAAACGTCTTTATTTTATTCACTTATTTTAAATGTTTTATTTATTTCTGAGGGAGAGAGACCGTGTGAGCTGCGGAGGGTCAGAGAGAAAGGGAGACACAGAAATCTGAACACAGGCTCCAAGCTCAGTCGGCACAGAGCCCGACACGGGGTTCGAACCCAGGCACTGTGAGATCGTGACCTGAACGAAGTCGGACGCTCAAACGGCTGAGCCACCCAGGCGCCCCACTCAAACGTTTTTAAAGGCGTCTAGAATCAAGTGGGAATCCTCTAAAGCTACTGACTTGGCCTATTCTGGGACGGAGTGAGACCTGGGTTGGAATGCCTGCCGCAGGCCAGCCCCCACGCTTGCGAGAAGTAACGCTGAAAGCAACTGTGGATCGCTAAATAGCGCTCCGCGACCCCAACACCGGAGAATCCAGTCTGTCGTCTCGAAAGTAGGACACGACAGGAAGCCTCCGGAAAAACGGAAATGTAGCCGACAGCGCCTAGCTACCCGGGGCTCCTGCCGCCAGAGTAATAAAAACGACAGGCTCCGAAAAAACCCGGGGAAGTAACGAAACAGCAGCACGCATATTCTTCCATTAGCCAACCAAAAAGCCAGGGGAAAGCGCGAACGCAGTCCCCCACTACCACAAATTATGCAGTCGAGTTTCCCACATTTGGGGAAATCGCAGGGGTCAGCACATCCGGAGTGCAATGGATAAGCCTCGCCCTGGGAAAACCACCTTCGTGATCATGGTATCTCCCCTGCCAGGTAAGTATGAGTTGCGCCGCCCGCCTCGGCCCGCACCCTGGCGCTCGCCGCGCTTCTTACACACGGTCACCGCCCCCGCCTGCCCTCCGCGCCGGGGCTCCCTGCGCGGCCCTCCAGCCCCACCCTCCCCGGACGACAAGACCACCGCGGGCGCCTTTGCCTCGCCCCCACGCGGGGCCTGCGGGCCCGGGCGGCCCGGGACCGGCAGCCTCTGCGCGCATGCTCATCTACATACGCCACGCCCCCGTCGCGCGAGCGGGCGGTGGAACTTCACACCGTTGGGGGACGAAAGTAGAAGAACCAGGAGAGATTGCCTGTGATTCTTCCAGTTAAAATGAACATTCGTTTGCAGTTTAGTTTATTTTACTTTACTTTTTCACTTTATTTCATTTTTCTTACATGAAGTTGGGTTCATGAGCAGATGGCTAAGAAAGAAGTCTTGAGGCATTTTGGTGCAAATGGATGATGGTCTTCTCGGTAGCACCAGGACAGGACCCGGCGGGCAGGCACCACGAACTGCTGCACCGGGACTGGGAGGAGTGACTGCTGATCTACTTCTAAATTTGTGGAGGGAGGGGGCCTAGAGATAAAGTAAGACGCCAAGGAATTTTGAAGCAAGGCTTTCAGGACCCTGAGGGGCTAGCTGCTGTTCTGATAAGGTTACCTTTAGGTTTTAACGAAATGTCAACGTTCAGGCACCGTGGCGGCCGTGGGTTCCTCGACGAAGGTCAGCTCTGCCTGTTTCAGCTGTCTATC
The DNA here is from genome assembly GCA_017311185.1 of Proteles cristata cristata. Classification (NCBI taxonomy): domain Eukaryota; kingdom Metazoa; phylum Chordata; class Mammalia; order Carnivora; family Hyaenidae; genus Proteles; species Proteles cristata. The sequence continues at coordinate 14,138 of JAESUZ010004563.1, forward strand.
CGTGGGCTGCAAGCTCTAAGGAGATCCCATTTAAGCCACGCTTCTCCTACCTTTGTTTCCCTCACCGATCCGTACACCCACGTGGGGCTAGAACTCTCCACTCGGAGCCCCCTGCTCTACCCACTGAGCCAGCCAGGCACGGCACATCAGTTGGTGGTTTAAAGTTGGATTGAGGGGTTTGATGTTGTCGGGGCTTCCCCCTAACCTTTTCCCCACTGACACGTCACAGTCTTTGCAAAAGCTGGGGAGCTTTCTAGTTTACTTTCTTCGTCGGCTGGCCTTGTGGCCTCCAGGAGGTGAGGGCAGGTTGGCCTGATTTGTAGATTCCTTACGTATGACACATTGACTGTGTTAAGGGGGGGGAGGGGAAGGAGTCCAAAAACATATGTAGTATGCTACTGTTTGCTAGGAAAAATGTGAAAACAAGAAAAGTATACAGTCTTGCCAAAGGAGACAGACTAGGGGCACCTGGGTGGCTCAGTCCGTTGAGCATCTGACTCCTGACTTGAGGTCAGGTCAGGATCCCAGGGTGGTGGCATCAAGCCCCACGTCCCGCTGGGCACTGAGCGTGCAGCTTGCTTAAGAGTCTCTCTCTCCCCCTCTGTCCCTCTGCCCCTCTCCCCCTCTTTTGCTCTCTAAATAGATAAATGATGAAATTACCCCGGGTTGGGGGGGGGGCGGGGAGATGGAAGCAGAGAATGATGCTTTTCTGAGTGCACCTTTCTCTGTAATTTTACTTTTGGAATTCTATTAATGTTTTACACATATTTTTAAATCACAGGGGGGAAGGCCCTAACGGTGAATATAAGCATAACTGAACCTAGCGATCGCAGAGGAATAGCGCAGGCACGCTGGAATGGAAAAACATAACCAACTGAAATGATTTTTGGGCGCAGTACATCGACTATAAACATCTTCAAGTCCAAAGACAAGAACTGGAAACACAGACCGAACTGTCCCACAGTCGGTTTGGACTTCATAGCTACGCGGTCATAACAATTCCGTCACACTGTTGTGTGTACTGCGGGATTGAGCTAATGGGTACTGGGCGTTGGGAGTCACGGTCCTTTCCGCTGGAGAAAGGAGATACAAGCCAATACGCAACGATGATGTGCCTGGGCGGCTCAGTCTGTGGAGCATCCGACTCTTGATTTCAGCTCCGGTCACGATCTCACGGTCCCGTCCCTGGGATCGAGCCCTGCCTGTCGGGCTCTGCACTGACCACGGGGAGCCTGCTTGGGATTCTCTCTCTCTCCCTCTCTCTCTGCCTCTCCCCCCCCAAAATAAATAAGTTAACATGAAAAAAACAAATACGAAATGGTGGAGGGCAAGGAGGAACCGCGTGCGTAAAATTGAAAGTTGGACTTCAAGGTATCGGCGTGGGCTCACTGTTTATTTTTTATCAATTATTACGAATATATATAAATATATATATATATTTTAGGCAGAGAAGGAGAAGGCGTGAGGGAGGGAGAGGCAGAGAGAGAGGGAGAATTTTCTTTAAGTTCGTTAATTCATTTTGAGACTGGGAGAGGGGGCAGAGAAAGAGGGACAGAGCATCTTAAGCAGGCGCTGCGCCTGGCACAGAGCCTGAGGCGGGGTTCAATATCACGACCTCAAGGTTATGACCGGAGCCAAAATCAAGAGACGGATGCCTAACCAACTGAACCACCCAGGTCGCCGTCCCCGGGCTCATTGCTTTGAACAGATACAGATACGTGTAGGAAGTACATGTATTCTGTACCTCTAGCCACTGAAGGGGCCTAGAGGCAAAGACAGTTAGCATTAAACATACTTACTGCCTTGATCTCGTTTCCTTTGTCTTTCTTTCCTCCTTTCCTTCCTTCTTTCTTTCTTTCTTTCTTTCTTTCTTTCTTTCTTTTTCTTTCTTTCTTTTTCTTGCTTTCTTCCTTTCTTGCCTCCCCCCCTTCCTCCTCCTTCTCTTCCCTCCTTCCTTCCTTCCTTCCTTTTCCTTCCTTCCTTCCTTCCTTCCTTCCTTCCTTCCTTCCTTCCTTCCAACAGAGTGTGAGCAGGGGAGAGGCAGAGAGAGGGAGACTGAGGATCCGAGACAGGCCAAACTCGCTAACCGAACCGTGAGATCATGACCTGAGCCAGAGTCAGCCGCTCAACCGACTGAGCCACCCAGGTGCCCCTTGATCTTGTTTTCTGAAACCACTCCCCCCTACAATGAACCAGGCCTCACTGGAGAAATAGGTAATTTTCAGGAGCCAAGAGAGATACCTAACGGCCCTGGAACATCTTGCGCCGGAAGACACAGAAATGCTCCAGAAGTGTCACGGACATGTCAGGAGGACACAGTAGCCACCCTGGAGGGGCTCTCATAGGCCCAATCTGAGACCACTGGAACATCCACATAAACTGAAAACCAGTTTTGGGTTACAAACAACTGAATGAAATAACCACGAGTTCGTATCGCTAGTACCTAGGGAAGGAGGGAAAGCTCTATCTACCTTACGACGCCCACTAATAAATGAAGCATGAATGATGCCGTTAGAAAATCGACATTTGGCAATCCGAATGCAAGAGCCCTCGGTGGATGCTGAAAGCTGTTGTGTTAAACAGGATAGTTACGTATCCTCCAATCATCTCCACACGCATCACTGAATACTTACAACCCCAGCCGACTGGCTTCGGCCTTCGCGATGTGACTTGCTTTGGCTAACGGGACATCAGGGACTCGGACGCGAGCAGAAGCCTGAAAAACACTCGCTCCTCAGGACCCGCTCTCACCGGCTGTCCTGAGACCACCACGAGAGAAGCCTGGGGTGGCCCACCGGAGGATGACTCCTCGGAGCGAACGTGACCCATGTCGGCTGGAGTCCCCGAGACCCACTAGGCCCCAGGTGACCTGCAGGCCGGCCGCAGCGGTTCCAGCGACCCCACTCGAGGCCGGCAGAACTGCTCAGTGGAACCCAGCCGGAATCGCTGATCCACAGAATTGGGAGCGAAGGAAACGGTCATCGTTTCCAATCACTAAGTTTTACGGCAATTTGTCACACAGAGATGGGTAACTGATCCACCTCCCTAGCTGAGAAATCGATGTCACTGCCTTCGCGGGCCTCCCAATGTGGTGCCCAGGGGGAGCCTCTGTGTACATTCGCTAGGTCTGTCGTCACGGAGCGCCACCAACGGGGTGGCTTCAAAGAACAGAAATGTGTTCTCTCACAGCGCCGGAAGCTAGAGGTCCGGAAGCAAGGTGCCAGCAGGGCCACACTCCCTCGGAGGCCCTGAGCGGAGCCTTTCCTCCTTACTCCCCAGCTTCCAGCCGTGACGGCCGTTCCTTGGCTTGCTCGCGGGCTCCGGTCGCTCCGCTCTCTGCTCCTGCCGTCACAGGGCGTTCCGTCCGCGAGGCTCGAGTCTCTTCACGTGCCGGTCTTCCTCTCCTAAGGAAAACAGTCACATTGGCCCAGGGCCCGCTCTAGTGACCTCACCTGCGCTCGACTGACTGTATCTGCAAAGATCCGATTTCCAGAGAAGGTCTCATTCCTAGGTCCCAGGGCGTAGGACTTCCACCTAATTTTGTTCGCAGGGACACAAGGAGACCCATAACCGACACGGTATCACTTACGTAGCCTTCGCCTGAAAACTGCGTACCCGAACGTGCTTGCCAGGGAACCCGCGACAACTCGAAAACCGAAGGATGCTCTACAAAATAACTGGCCCGTGGTCTTCCAAAATGCCTGCGTCGGGAACCGCAAAGAATTCCCCGGGAGCCATCTCGGATTCAGTTAGGTGAAAGAGACGTGGCAACTGAATGCAACACGTGGGTTTGAATTTCCCTTTCTCTAAAGGACATTCCTGGGGCAATTGATGGAAAATGGAACAACGTCCACTGGGTCACACCACTGTATCAATGTTCATTTCTTGACTGTGGTAATCTTCCTGGGCTTATAGGGAAGAGAACCATTTCTTTTGAGGACCAATAGGCCCGAAGAGAGGAAACTTCCTGAGACAGACGAACAATGAAAAAGGTGGGGCGCCCGGGTGGCTCAATCCCTTAAGGGAAGGACCCTCGGTTTCGGTTTCGGCTCAGGCCACGATCTCTCGGTTGCATGGGGGGCGGGGGGGAGGGCGGGGGTTCGGTGCGCGTGGGGTTCTCCATCTCCCCTGCTCTCGCGGGTCCTCCCTCCCTCCCTCTCTTCCTCAAAACACTTGAAAAAGACAAAAAAGATGCTACAGTCCGTAAACTCGGGTCTTTATGCCGCTACGCTGCTAGAACGTCAGGGAAGCTTCGCCGACCCTGTCCTCTCCAGTCCTGTGTCTCGCCTTGCTTTGCTCCAGGGCCGCAATCACCCGGGGACACACAGCGCTTCGGTCATTTGGCTCCTGTCTGAAGAGGACATTTACCTTTAGGTCCACTCGATCTCCGGAAAGAATCTTCTTGTACGGAAGAGGAAAAGACAAATCCGGGCAGATCGAGAGAGGCAACGGAACCCCACAGGAAGAAAATGTGACATTTCCGTCCGTTTGAATTTCGGAGACCATCGGACACCTCCCCAGCCCACACACCTCCTCTGAGAATGGACGCCTCGTCCTGACGCCCTCTGTTCAAATTTTCCTTTCGTGGTTGCAACATCAGGTTCCTACGTAATCTGAAAGGTCGTAACGAGGATTAAAACAATTGCAGGTTAAACTTGGCGACAAAGCTCTTAGTATTGAACGTTTAGCTGACTCTCTGTTGCGTAGTGCGTGTACTTTTTGTTGAAAGGAAGGGGAGACTAACGCACCGCCTCGGTGGGGCCTCCAGCTTCCGGGCGCCGCGGGCCCGCGTCTTCTCGGGTTTCCCCTCCAGGTCCTGCCTCCCCCCCGCCCCGCCCCCGCCCCCCCCCATCCTTCCCTCCAGGCGCCGGCGGTCGGCCGGGGCACTGATACCTCCGTTGTCCCAAGCTGAGGACCGGACGCCAGGAAGCGCGCGACAAGGCGTGGCGTATGTAGATGAGCGTTCGCGCGGAGGCTGCCGGTCCCGGGCCGCCCGGGCCCGCAGGTCCCGCGTGGGGGCGAGGCAAAGGCGCCCGCGGTGGTCTTGTCGTCCGGGGAGGGTGGGGCTGGGGGGCCGCGCAGGGAGCCCCGGCGCGGAGGGCAGGCGGGGGCGGTGACCGTGTGTAAGAAGCGCGGCGAGCGCCAGGGTGCGGGCCGAGGCGGGCGGCGCAACTCATACTTACCTGGCAGGGGAGATACCATGATCACGAAGGTGGTTTTCCCAGGGCGAGGCTTATCCATTGCACTCCGGATGTGCTGACCCCTGCGATTTCCCCAAATGTGGGAAACTCGACTGCATAATTTGTGGTAGTGGGGGACTGCGTTCGCGCTTTCCCCTGGCTTGTGTGGTCTGAAAGAAAGCCTGGGTGTTTTTGTCGGTCGTCTGTCTTCTTTGTGTTTGCCTGTCCCGCGGCCCCGTGCTTCCTTTTCTGCGCGCTGCGCGTCCTGGGGTGCGCCTTTTATTCTCGCGAGCTGTAACCGCCCGCTTGTGGAGGCTTCTCGAGCGACTCAGTGGCTCGGGCGGGCTTCGGTCTCTGCGCCCGCAGGCGCCGTGGAGATACGTGCTCGGCTCCGTGCTAGTTTCTTGTTTGAAGGCCTGGGACCCTCGTTTCCCCCCACAGCTGTGTGTCTCTCTCGGGAACGCACTCCCTTGGTCTTCTTTACTTTACTCTCTTGTTTTGTGCGCAGTTCCTCCCTTCAAAAAGGTCGTTTCGAGCTCAACTTTTTAGAGTTCGCCGCGGAACTGTATTGTAGACGGTGTTCTAGACCAGGTACAGACGAGCATCGCGCTCGGGGGTCTGAGCCTTGCCGGCCCGGCCCCACGTTCTTCCTTCATTCCCCTCGGCCATTCCTACCGCTTGCGTCGCTCGCTCGCACGGTCTCAGAGCCTGAAGGGACACCCGTGGGAAGCCCTACACTGTCCAGCGCAGGGCTTCGTCTCTGTTCTTGGGCGTCTTCCTCTTTCCCCCGTGCCCCCCAGGCACAGGAGGGTCCACAGACGTTTCGTAAATGCCACAACACAAGAGGAGTGAAACCAGGGCGGGCTATTTTTCACGGGGAACGAGCGGCGAGCTGTGGAACGTGTCCATTGTTCCGGAGGCACAAAGTAGAATCTTTCCCAAGAGTACGCCCTTGAGGGAGTAAGCTACGTTCTTCACCTTCTCTGTGTGTGTTGCGAGAAGGCCCTTGGAGAGTGCGGTCAACTCACCCACGCGTGGGCCGATTAAGCGCCCTCCCACACGCTCTCTCATAGGTCACTTGCTTCCGGTCTGCCGCCACCCCAACAGACGCCGTCCCCTCGGAAACCAGGGACCTAGGGCTGTTCCCGTACCGCTCTGCGGCCCTTTCCCGGAATGAGGCCTCCTCGGTACAAAGAGAGGAGCTGACGGACACGTGCAACACGGCAGGGAGCTTTCTGCCCCCTGCTTGCTGTTTCTTAGCAGTTACACAGCACCTTCACGTTTTCAAAGCACTGTAGCAATGTTTATTAACCCTCACAACACCCCTGTGAGGTAGGTCGGTATGTCCTTTGTAGTCGAGAGCCTGAGGCACACAGAGGTCAAGCGGACCAAGCCTGCCTAGGCCACAAGGGCGGCGGGTGAAGGGACTGCGCCCGAATCCCAAAGCTGGGGCGCTCTGTCCCGCGTTCACCCACCCGTGAGCATCGCGCGGGCGTATTCTCACCCGGGAAGGGGACAGGCAGGAGGACAAGACACACAGGTGTCTCAGGCAACGGCGGGGGCAGGGGCCGACGGCATCGGGGAGTACCCAGGGAACAACGCCCGTGAAAGAGGGAAACATTCATCAGCACACCGGTAAGGCGAGAGAACGTGCTGAGAGCCAGGCCGGGACCACAGGCGACGACTCCGAAGACCTAGACCCGGGTTGCGTTGGGGACAATGTAAACGACCAACCCGCCAACGAGGTGACCAACCCAAATACCTGTGGTTTTCCAACTGGGAGAAAAGTTAGACAGTGAAAACCACCCCACGCCACCCGATCGAATTTTAAATGAGAAACGAGTGGTGATAATTCGCGTTAAAGAAAGGCCAACGGTATTTGTACCGGAACGAGCATCCTTCTTGGAGCCTTCCATTCCATTCCCTTCCAAATACTCCAGCCCCCCGCCCCCGACGAGCGCTGTCTTAACAACGCTCTCTCTTTCTCTACATACCAATCTGTACGCTATGCCAGTATAGCGATCGAGCGGCTCGACGGCGAGTCACAGGGTTAACTGGCCGAGCTAGGGATGGAACTGCGGAAGCCATCACAGACCGGTCTGTCTGCCTCCCGTATTTGAGAAATCGCTCGGTCCAACCTGCCTCTGCCCCATTCCATCTTCTAGGAAAGGCCAAGAGCGCCCAGAGAAGCAGCGCGTTCTTTCGTAAGGGGATTGATTGGTGACCTTGGGTCCAGGTGCCGTTTTGAAAGATCGAAGAAGAAAGACAAGAGACCTGCACGGTAAAGCTTAATGAAGGAGTAGACAGACGGATTATAGCTACTCCGCATGTTAGAGTGATACAATGACCACAGAGTTAAAAACTAGCACTGTTATCACTGTTTATTTGACACTTGTTGGCTTAGTCTACAAGTTTAAGGCAAACATACTTAATGCAGTTGCGTTTCATCAGAAATCATACTTATAAAGATTACATAAAGTCTGTCCCAAAACTTCTAAGAAGAAATGTCCGTTAATTAAAAAGAAGTCTGATTAAGACGCTTTTGCCAGGATACGGGGATGAACTAAGGTGGTATACAATGTTTTTAAAAAACAACACACCACCAAACCAAACGAAACCAAAAACCCCAAAGAAAACAAAGGGTAATGGCGATCTTTATCCTGTTTGAACATTGCATCGTTGAAAGGGTTAAAACTTCAGCGATCACTTAAAGGGAAGGAAGATTGGCAGCCATAAGGAATACGCTTCGGAAAAGAAACACAGTTACAGAGGCTACTCAAGAGAAGACCGAACTCTGGGCTCCGGGAGAGGAGGTGCGCACGGCGATGGGCGATGGGCGATGGACGACCGTCCCGGGGGAGCACCCGGGGAGGCGCGGGAGGGCAGCGGTCCACCACCCGCACCCACGGCCGGCGGAACCCGTGGACTGCGGCACCGCTCCGCCGCTTCTCGGGAAAAAGGAGAGGAGATGCACTTGGTCAGCTGTTTCTTCTGTTTCCAGGGAGCAGTCAATGCCTAATCTCATTAAGAAAACGAAAATAAAACCTGAAGGAAGGCAGCCCTTTGTACCCAAAGGCGGAGTGTGGCTTATGTGTCTCCATTTAACACTGCCAAGCAGTTCTGCAGCAACTGGAGGTTGCCCTGCAAAGGGAGGGAAAGCAGATCATGAAGTTCAGAGAGCCTGGAAGAGGCGTACTGAAAACAACACACAGCACCCGGGGTCGCGAAACTTTCCTTTTCTAAGACAACGCGGCTCTGGAAACAGCTGCTCGCTATGCACACAGACATGTTTCCAGACGTAAAGCCGTATACGTGGCTGCGTGGACGCCATTTGCCACACACCACATTTCTTCAGGACCTTTCCATCTAGAGCGGGGCGATGGTTTCGAGTTAGTCGGCATGATGCTAACGAGGGACAAAACGTGCTCTCTGCGTCCAGATCAAACTACTGAACGCTTTCCAAGAGCCGTTCCTATCACCTTCCTTTCGCCGTTAAAATCTGCGTGGGAGGAGAGGTCGATTAAGTGATAATGTGGTTTCTCACGGCTCTTAAAGTAGCGAGTTTTACCAGTTTTTATAAAAAATAGTAGTGAGTGCACACACGACAGCATTCTGTGCCATTCAGACCTATACGTACCCCTGGGTAGAACGTGTGTGCCCGCGTCCAGACTTAGACACGTGTCAAGACCAATGCAATGGAAGCATATAGGGATTACACCAAGAAACACGGGGGGGTGGAGGAAAACTTCCCCCTTCCGGTAAGCAGAAAGCCCGCTAAAACGATGGGATTAGAAAGCGACCGTCTGGCAGCCGTCACCATAGCTGACTCAGGCAAAAGTGACGAACGGAGGCTGGGAGTCTAAGGCTGAGATGCCGCTACCGTAGCCATTACGTACGTGCGGCGACGGAAAACGTAAATGCCTGTTACCTAAAGTGAAACAAAAGCTCGGCTGCTCAGTTGCACGACCCACATTTCAAGTATCGGCGTCGCTCTGACGGCCACGGGTGGCTAGTGGCTGCCGTACCGGACAGTGCCGATGACGGAATATTTCCATCATCCCACAGAATTCTAGGGGACAGTGCCGGGTAAGCGACGGGGTAGTGACACTGTCCCAAGTATCTCCCTGCAGGATATTACTACTTCTTCTTCTTCTTCTTCTTCTTCTTCTTCTTTTAAGCATTTATTCAGTTTTGAGAGACAGGGAGAGAGAGAGACAGACAGGCAGACAGAGAGACAGACAGACAGACAGTGTGAGCAGGGGAGGGGCAGAGAGAGAGAGGGAGACACAGAATCCGCAGATCAGGCTCCAGGCTCTGAGCTAGCCATCAGCACAGAGCCCCACGGGGGGCTCGAACTCACAGACCGTGGACTCATGTCCTGAGCTGAAGTCGGGGGCTTAACGGTCTGAGCCACCCCCGGCGCCCCTCCCCACACAGTACTCCTTCATTTCAAAGTGTAAAATTGTAACTTTGCCACTGAGAAACCTGCAGACGTCCCTTTAACCGAATGATCAAAGCCACACAACGTCAGAGAGGCAACTAACCGCCAGCACGTTATCTCCTGATACGATGCGACGAGAAGGTCCGAGCGCCGCTTCTGGGCGATTGCCAGCCACGGCTGGGGACCTAAACTCAATAGTTAGACGAACCCCAAAAGCCAGGGACATCTCACAGACCTGTGCAGATTCTAACAGTGCCCAACGTTATGAAATACAAAGACTCAGGAACTTTCCAGGTTCAGGACGTCTAAAACGACACGTGCGGGGGCCGGGTGCGGGCGTGGGCCGCTGCACCTGGCTGGCCCGGTCCATAGAGTGTGCGACTCTTGATCCTGGGGTCGTGAGTTCAAGCCCTACGGTGGGTGTAGAGCTTATTTTAAAAGTACAAGGGAAAACCAAAAGTCGTGCCTGGGTGGCTCTGTCAGAGTCCGACTCTTGGTTTCCACTCAGGTCACCATCTCACGGTTTGGGTCTCCTGAGTTGGTGGCCTGCGCCGGACTCGGCACGGACAGCACTGGAGCCGGTTCGGGATTCTCCCTCTCTCTCTGCCCCTCCCCTTCTCTCTCTCTCTCACAATAAATAAACTTTAAAACGCTGAAAGTAAAAAGACATGTGCCCCGAATGTCATGCATTATCCGGAATATCCTTTTGCCACTAAGCACATGATTCATTGTGAGACAACTGGCGGTGCCGGAGGCCGCGCCGGCTCCGACAGGTCCAGGGGTCCCTGAAGGATGGACGGTGTCGGCGAAAGAGAGTGAGAGAGCCCCGAGATCCTTTCTGATCACCAGGCAGGCATCTCTGTCCGGTCGGTTTTGGTGTCTTTATTTATTTCGGATAACATGACATCCGAAAAAGGAATTTTTACAATGGGAAGCTCTTTGTGATAAGATGCTTTGGAAAGTGTACAGAAGCAGGTTTTACAGAAATATTCTTGCAGAACTATTCCAATTATAGTGAGGTTAAGTAAATCTTATAACTAAAGAATTAACAGGGTAGTCTTAGTAAAAGACAGGATACATATTTGTTCTAAGTTAATAACCCTAAGGTTAGGTCATAGGTTAAGTGTATAGATGGGCTAAGAGTCAGTCTGTCTGACTCTCAAATGTATGTTTTTGAGTTGGTTAATAAGTTGTTTGTGGAAACCTATTTGGTGCTGAATGTGTGAACACCATGGAGGCCCTAAAAGTGTCAGCCTTTTGTTTGTGGGTAATGCTTTAGCTACTCTTCTCTATCCTCATCCCAGCCACCTGTAAGGGAGGGTGTTTGCAGAAAGTAGGCCTTGGGGAAGGGACTGCCCTACGTCACCAATTAGAAGGTGTAAGTATTAACTTAAGGTCTGCCCTTATCTGTACCTTAACTCTAAATTAGGCTCTTTGTCTCGGGGCCAGGCTCAGTTGTAATTCTTGTGTTCTTAACCCCCTAAGTCTTGGATCTGCAAGGCCCTCGGGAAGAGCCTTCTGACAATCATCCATAGAGCTTTCATCTAAAATCTCTTTCGTAAAGGCGGGAACATGCTTTTCCTTATGAGCTATCTGTGTTCAGAATACGGGTCTGATATGGAATATTGTGAGGCCTGGTCAATACCAGCACAACATGAGCCAGCGGTAGCAGGAGATACCAGTTTTCATTTCTCATGGCGGGAGCTGTGCAAACACTGCCATTTCCTTGCAGTGACTGCCATCCATAGAGGCCGGTGCGGCTCCCGGCATGGTGGCCTAAAAGTCTGTGAACTAGGTAAGAGAACTGGACCAGTAGTAATTTCCCGATCTTTGTAACTGCACCAAGTATTTGAGAGAGTGATTTGGTTCCAGGAAATTCACACCAAAGTGTTTAAGAGCCCAGAGACTTCATATCTGCACCTTAAATGGTTTAAGACAAAAACAGGTATGACTAAGGGGAGGGGTGGGGTGTGTACTGTGTAAAGAGGCAAAAGTAGAGGGGGAGGGAGGGGGAGGGGGAGGGGAGGACGGAGCAAATGCGACGATGTGCACATCTGAGGCCTCTGAGTGAAAATTACCCAGGAGTTCTTTGTACTTTTCTTGCAACTTTACCGAGCGTCTGAAATTAAGTGGACATAAACAGCTGAGAATTTCAAGTGCCGAAGTTACTGGCAGTGTGGTGCCCGCACTAATGACGGAACTGTGACGAAGGACTCTGAGCCTGTCTGTATTTGTGACATGATCTTCTTCAAGGTATATTCCTCCGGTGGGACTAAGTCAAAAGATACACATCCTGCACTTGACACACTGCCAACGCCCCCCGGAAGGTGTGCACTGGTCCACGCCTACCCCCCTCCCCGCACGGGGACCCCACACCTACGCCCTCATAGGCAGTACCATCTCCTTTTTCTCTTTCTTTTTTTTCTTTTTCTTTCTTTCTTTCTTTCTTTCTTTCTTTCTTTCTTTCTTTCTTTCTCTCTCTCTTTCTCTTTCTTTTTCTTTCTTTTTTCTTCCTTCCTTCCTTCCTTCCTTCCTTCCTTCCTTCCTTCCTTCTTTCTTTCTCTCTCTTTCTCTTTCATGCCTTTACCATACATTCTACACTTCATTAATAAAGTATCTGGGGCTATTTTCAAGGACACAGAAGTGACCAAATGACCAAATTTTCTGTTATAACCAGGTTTCAATACATGGCGAGACATATACCAGTTATAATAAATGAAACCCAAAGGAGTTTTAAACCATCTGGCTGTAAACTTAATGTTTTGGAATAACTTCTACGGATTCTGGGACCAAAATGGGACTTTGGTCAGATTTGCAAAATTGTCAAGGAACCTTAGACCAGAGGGCAGGCTTTCTCAACCCTGGCATTAAAAAAAAAAAGTTTAATTAATTATTATTTTTGTCAAATGTTTATTTTTGAGAGAGAGATGGAGAGAGAGAGAGAGAGAGAGAGAGAGAGAGAATCCCAAGCAGGCTCCACGGGATCAGTGCAGAGCTGGACACGGGGCTCAAACTCACAAACCCGTGAGATCAGGACGTGATCCGAACCAAGCGTCTGATGCTTGACTGATGGAGGCCCCCCAGGTGCACCTGAACGATTTTATTTTATTTACTTTTTTTAGATACTGATTTTTTAATGTTTTATTTATTTTCCGAGAGAGAGAGAGAGAGAAGAGAGACAGTGTGAGCAGGGGAGGGTCAGAGAGAGACGGAGACACAGAATCCGAAACAGGCTCCAGGCTCTGAGCTGGCTGTCGGCACAGAGCCCGACGCGGGGCTCGAACCCATGAACCATGAGATCACGACCTGAGCCGAAGTCGGACGCTTCACCGACCGAGCCACCCAGGCGCCCCTGAACGATTTTATTTTTAAGTAATCTCTACACCCAGTGTGAGCCTCGAACCTACAGCCCTGAGAACACGAGTCGCACGCTCCACTCACTGAGCCATCCAGGCGCCCCTGCGTCTCGGCACTTGGCGTATTTTGGGCTGTAGAAAACCCTTCCTAATGGGGGCCGTCCTGCGCGCTGTGGAAAGTGGGGCAGCATCCCGGCTCTCTACGCACTACATACCGGTCGTAAGCCACCCATCCCCCGCTGTGACGGCCAGACACGTCTCCAGAAATGGCTCAGTGTCTCCCGGGAGGCAAACTGCCTCTCGTCGACAGCCACTGGAGTGGAAGACCTGTCAGAGAACCCATTCCAGAGAGGCCGTGAAAGGCACAAAATCTGGAAACCAGAGGCTGACATCCATCTACAGTAAGGGTCAGCAAACTTCCTGTAAGGGGCTAAACACGTAGTAGTAAACATGTTAGACTTGAGGAGTCATGTGGGCTGTTGTGACGACTCAACCTCGCTGCGGTAGTATGAAAGCAACCACAGACGAAGCGTAGAGGAATGAGCTTGGCTAGATTCCAATGACAGTTTATTTACAGATGAAGTCCACGTTTCATAATTATCTCGTGTCATGAAATATTCTTTCGCTTTTTAAAAAATAACCATTTAGGGGCGCCGGGGTGGCTCGGTCGGTCCAGCGTCGTCCGACTCTCCGTTTCGGCTCAGGTCAGGATCTCACGGTCCTGAGATCGAGCCCTGCGTGGGACTCTGCCCTGGGCGTGCAGCCTGCTGAAGATACTCTCTCTCGGGGACACCTGGGTGGCTCTTTCGGGTAGGTGTCTGACTCTTGGTTTCGGCTCAGGTCATGGTCTCGCGGTTAGAGAGTTCAAGCCCTGCATCGGGCTTCACGCCGACCCGACCGTGGGGAGCCTCTGCTGGGGGTTTTCTCTCTCCATCTCTCCTCCGCTCTCTCTGCCCCTCCCCTGCTCGGGCTCTCCCTCTCTCTCTCTCACAAATAAACTTAAAAAAATCACTCTCTCTTCCCCTACCCCTTCCCTATACACCCACACCCACCCACCCTCTCTCTCTCTCTCTCTCTCTCTCAAAAAATGAACGCCATTTTGGCTCAGGCTAAACAAAAACAGGATGTAATTTGCTAATCCTTCCTTAAATCTATTAACCAAATCCTTAATCATTTAGAACTTCCTCAAAAAGAACAAAAAATAGTGAACATTAGAAACCAACGCAGGTGCAGTAAGAATACATTGTGCCAACCTTATCGAAATACTTTCTTTTGAGAGGGTTGTTGGACCGGGCAATCCGTAATATATATCCTGATCGTAATGAGGAATCGGATACATCTCGTATCCATCACCGATAAAATGGAGAAGAAATGAGTGATGACAGAATGAACAGGCGAATTCATAACTATCCACATAACAATCACCACAGGATATTAGTTAATAAGTTACTATCGATTAGAATAGACAGAGAGGAAGGGAGCTAAAAGTTAGCCTCTTTGGGGACCGTGTACTTTTCCAATTAGATGAACCAATGTTGACTCCTTGGGTCCTGATCAACCTTTTACGTTAAAACTCAGATGAGGACATAAAGGGGAAGTTCATGCGAACTACAAATGCCCATCACTTGGGGGTTATAACCAGTCTAACAGGCAACTACTCTACGATCAGACTGAAGTTTCCAAAGGATCTCACGCTGGGTTAAAATTAGGAAACGGCCACTTGGCAGACATAACCGTGGCCTGCAACTTCGTCTTAGAAATCAAATGCTCCATAAATGAAAAAGTTCTGCAAACTTGTGGCACAGCAGCGTGATTAGACTTAACACTGCTGAACTGTACACTTAAAAGGGAGCAAGATGATCCATTTTATGTGTTTTTTACCACAATAATGAAAAATATTAGTAAAAAAACTAAACACATCTATAGTTGGAGACTCGAAAACAGACGGAGGAGGAGGAGAAGGAGGAGAAGAAGAAGATGCATGATTATAAGCCAAATCAAGCTGGTGTCAGATGGCACTGAAAAAACCAAACAAACCCTTATACAAAAAGCAAATGCAAAAGCAAAAAACCCTTATACCTATAAAACTGCTGCAAGAGGAAATGTGTACAATTATCAGTCCACGTATGGAAAGGTGTTTCCATTTTCGGGTGCAATATTGAAATCAATTTTTTTAACGTTTATTTTTTGAGAGAGAGAGAGAGAGAGAGAGGAAGACACAGAATCCTAAGCAACTCCAGGCAGTCAGCACAGAGCCCATCATGGGGCTCGAACTCACAAACTGTGAGACAATGACCTGAGCCAAAGACAGAGGCTTAACCAACTTTCGCTCAACCAACGGACCTGCCAAGGTGCCCCTGGGTGCACTATTTGAAAACAGGAATGGTACCGCGTAATAGTAGTTTTATACTATTGAAATGTATGGGATAATGTACATTTAGCTTGTAGGAGAGAATATATTCAAATATTTGAGGGTAATATATTCAAATATTTCTGTGGGAGAAATTAATTTTTCTTTCTTTCTTTCTTTCTTTCGTTCTTTTTTTTAAAGCCTACCCATTTATTTTGAGAGAGACAGAGCACGAGTGGGGAGGAGCAGGGAGAGAGGGAGAGAGAGAACCCCAAGCGGGCTCCACGCAGAGCCTGACACAGGGCTCGAGCTGACAAAGCGGGAGACCATGACCTGACCCGAAAGCAAGAGTCGGAAGCTCGAACGACAGAGCCACCCAGGCATCTGTCAGATTTATCTTCCTTCTTTTAGACGGCAAAACTTGGACCAATTTCTCAAAATTACACAGAAGTAGATTTCTGTTCATTACGTAGTGTCCCCAAAATCTTAGTATAGTTTTAACCCTTTATTGACTCTCAAAGTGTAAATACTATTTAAAAAAAAACAACAAAACAAAACCTCACAAGTTTATTTAAATTTTTAAAATACGGATAGTTTGGGGAATTTGAATATATTTTTAGTTTTTAGTCCCTTTGACTGAAGATAGCAAATACTACATATTGAACGAAGTTTTAATTCAAGATAAATTTATCTGTTTTAAGTGGTCAAAAATGATACTGGTTTCCATATTAGGGACCAGAGTCTTGCAGAGCTGACCATTTACAGAAACTGTACATATTATTCTTGCTTGAATTAGATGATCTTTAAACTCCCTCTCAATTCTAAGATTCTCTAGCTTTAACCTTATTAGAAAGTGTGGGCCAAGCTTTATCTTAATCATATGTTAACTACAAGAAAGGGCTCAATTCAGAGGAAACAAAAACTATACAAAGCCCTAAATGAAGGATATTTATTTGCTAACATTAAATTATTGTTTTTTTAAAATAATTTTTAATGTTTTTTAATTTATTTCTCAGAGAGAGAGAGAGAGACAGCGTGAGCAGAGGAGGGTCAGAGAGAGAGGGAGACACAGAATCCGAAGCAGGCTCCAGGCTCCAAGCTAGCTGTCAGCACAGAGCCCGACGCGGGGCTCACACCCACGAACCGTGAGATCATGACCTGAGCCCAAGTCGGACGCTTCACCGACTGAGCCACCCAGGCGCCCCGACATTAAATTATTTTGAAGAACTAAAATAATCTTCCAAAATTGTAATTCCAATTATAATTAAGTCTAATTCAGGATTAGTTCTTGCACTTTCTCTGTAGAAGGAAACGGTCTTTAAAGAATTATTATCAGTTCTATAACTGACTCCTTCCTTCCTCCCTCCCTCCCTTCCTTTTTTTTAAAGTAATCTCTATGCCTAGCGTGGGACTTGAGCTCACAACCATGGATCAAGAGTCACATGCCTCACTGAATGAGCCGGCCAGGCACCCCATAACTGACTCATTTTTTTTTCTTAAATAGTTTATTCTTTTTCTTTTTTTTTAAACTTTTTTTTTAATATTTGAGAGAGAAAGAGAGAGAGAGACAGAGAGAGAGCGCACGCACAAGAGTGTGGGGGAAGGGCAGAGAGAGAAGGGGGCAGAGGATCCGAAGGGGGGTCCACGCAGCCTAATGCGGGGCTTGAACTCACCAACTGTGAGATCAGGACCCGAACCACCCAGGTGTCCCACAAGTGACTCCTTTCTAAATTATAAGTCACTTAAAATATTAAACCTTTACTATGACACTAACCTTTGCATGCTTCAGTTCTAATTCTGCCAGTTCCACTAAATTTTTTCTGAATGCAGCAACTCTTCTCGTCTTAAAATCTATAAGTTCTGTGAACAAAAGAAATTAGGATTAACTATTTAATGTACATAATAGTTGAAAGTAGACCTTATAATTCAAGGGTGAAAGAAGAGTACCTTGTTTTGCAGATTCAGATATTTTTTCAAATTTCTGACAACATAATTGTTGGGATGTCTCAGCCTGCAGGACATCTTTATTTTTCGCTCTTGCTTTATCCAGCGCTTTATTAGCATTTTCATAATCCACTAGCGACCTAGATCTTCGATAGAGGAGGTCCTGTACGTAGAATGCTTCATGATAACATACGCTGCGTGACTGGAACAGCTACGCGCCGCCCCCGTCATCATCAGAGCTAACATACCCTGAAGATCACATGCCAGTCCCCCTCCCAATGGTTTTTCTAACAGCTTTATGGAGATGTAATTCACACACACACAACTCGTTCAAAGTGCACCGTGGTTTCTAGTGTGCTCGCAGAGTTGTGTAACCATCACCACAATCAATTTTAGGGCATTTTTGTCAATCAAAAAGAAACCCACATCCATCAGCAGTCATTGTTCATTTCCTCCTCGCACCCCCTGCCTCCCACCACGTCCGGCCCTAGATAACCGTTGATCTGCTTTCTGTCTCTATAGATGTGCCTATTCCGGACATTTCACTAAAAAAAAAAAAAAAAGAAAAGAAAAAGGAATCAGATAATAGGTGGCCTCTTCTGTCTGGCTTTCTTCACTTAGTATAACGTTTCAAGTTCATTCATGTTATAATTGAATCAGCACTTCATTCTTTTTAATTGCTAAATAATATTTCACTGTATGGATATGCCACACCGATGTATTCATTCACCAGTGGACAGACATTTGGTTTGTTTCCACATTCTGCCTATTATGAATAATGCTGTTATGAACATGTATGTATAAGTTTTTGGATGAACATGTCTTCCTTTCTCTTTCCTACTCATTCCTTAGGTGTGGAATTGCTGGGCCACCCGGTAATTCTATGTTCAACCTTTTGAGAAACTGCCAGACTGTGTTCCCAAGCGGCTGCACCATTTTACATTCCTGCAGACACTATATGAGGGTTCCAATTTCTCCACATCTTTGGCAACATGATCTTTTTGATTAAAGCCACCTAGAGGATGTGAAGTCATATCACGGTGTGGTTTTGTTTTATAAAGATTTTACTAATTATTGAAAACAATTTTTAAAAAAGTTTATTCACTTTTGAGAGAGAGAGAGAGAGCGCACAACCAGGGGAGGGCAGAGAGAAAGAGAGACACAGAATCTGAAGCAGGCTCCAGGCTCTGTCAGCATAGAACCTGATATGGGGCTCTGACCCATGAACTGAGATCATGACCTGAGCTGAAGTCGGACGCTTAAATGACTGAGCCACTTAGGTGACCCTTATTTATTTATTACAAATTTTTTTAAAGTTTATTTATTTATTTTGAGAGAGAGAAAGTGGGGGTGGGGCAGAGAGAGAGGAGGGAGAGAGAAAATCCCAAGGTGGCTCCACAGTTGTCATGTGTTGCTTGAGCTCATGAACTGTGAGGTCATGACCTGAGCTGAAGCCAAGAGTCGGACATTTACCCAATTGGGCCACCCAGGCACCTCTAAAGATTTTTTTTTTAATGTTTATTATTTATTTATTTTTAATGTTTTTTATTTATTTCTAGGAGAGAGAGAGAGACAGCGTGAGCAGGGGAGGGTCAGAGAGAGAGAGTCACAGACTGAAACAGGCTCAAGGCTCTGAGCTGGCAGTCAGCACAGAGCCCGATGCGGGGTTTGAACCCACGAACCGCGAGATCATGCCCTAAGCGAAAGTCGGACGCTTAACTGACTAAGCCACCCAGGCGCCCCACACCTCTAAAGATTTTATTATATTTTATTAAAAAAATACTTTAAGCCTTTTTTTTTTTCCTGAGAGAGAGAGAGACAAAGAGAGTGAGAGTGGGGGAGGAAGACACAGAGAGGGAGACACAGAATCTGAAGCAGGCTCCAGGCTCCGAGCTGTCAGCACAGAGCCCCACTCAGAGCTCGATCTCACAAACCTCAAGTTCATGACCTGAGCCAAAGGTGGATGCTTAACTGACTGAGCCACCTAGGTGCCCTGAATTTTATTTTTTTATGTAAGCACCAGGCCCAACGTTGGGCTTGAACTCATGACTGCAAGATTAGAGTCACATGCTCCACTGACTGAGCCAGCCAGGCGTCCCTAATAGGATTCCATTTTAAATAGTCGAATCTAAACTTAAGGGTATTCCTTATTATTGTAACTATCACTAGTAGATACCATTTCATAGTTACAAAATTTTTCTTTCTAGAGGGGGTACAGGCAAGGCCTGGCCCACTTCATGGAGTATGGGGTTCTCCAGCAAGGCAGACAGCACACTGCTGGTGACTCTCTGGTGTAGAAGGAGTAAGTGCAGGTCCTGATGGAGGGACAGGGAGAGGACAGACTGGGACAAAGTTTCTCTTAGTATAGGAGTAAAAGTGTGAGTTATTTTATCCTTAATGTCATTTTATAAACAAGGAAACCAACATAAGACCCATTAATTATGTACTTGCCCAAGGCTCTAGAGCAAATCAGTAACGAACCTAGGAAAGAATTCAAGCTTCCCACACGTTCACTTTATAGTTCTTAATTACTGAGCAGGCAACTATAAATAACTACTTCAATGGAAGAAATCTTCAAGTTCCAAAGATACAATAAAATGAAATTAAAAATAACTCTTAATCCTCCCAAAAGAATGACACAAGAATAGAAGTTACCAATCTAGAGACCTTATCTCCTCCTTTCTGTCACAGCAGGTAACAGTCCTCCAAAACGGAGGTTCTTATTTCCAGGTACCAGCTGAATTGTCTCTATAACAGAGTTCTCAAAACTTTTTGGTCTAAGGACTCCTTTACACTCTTAGAAATTACTGAGGATCCTAAAGAGCTTTTGTTA
>JAESUZ010004564.1:0-87818 GCA_017311185.1 Proteles cristata cristata
GGAGACCTGAGCCAAAGTCAGACACTTAAGTGACTAAAGCCACCCAGGCTCCCACTAAAAGAGTTTCAGAAGGAAATTCAGGGGCGCCTGGGGGGCTCAGTCGGTAAAACGTCCAGCTTCGGCTCAGGTCATGATCTCACAGTTCATGGGTTCGAGCCCCGCGTCAGGCTCTGTGCTGACAGCTTGGAGCCTGGAGCCTGTTTCAGATTCTGAGTCTCCCTCTCTGCCTCTCCCCTGCTCACGCTGTCTCTCTCTCTCAGAAATAAATAAAACATTAAAAAAATTAAAAAAAAAAGAAATTCACTGATTTTCTTCCCTTAGAGTGTCAAAATGTCCAAAGCACAGAAGCTGTGAAAAACTTTAATTTCTAAAATTAAGAAAACTTGGAAAATCAAAGTAGAAGACGTTATGTAACGGGGGGCGCTGCTTTACCTCTGTGGTCTTCCTCCCAGAAACCCAGGACTGCAGTCTCCCCGCGCCAGAAACAGCCGCCCAGCGGCGGCGGCAGGGCACCCTACAAACCAGCCATGCGGCCCTGCTCACCGCTCAGGGCCAACAGGAGGCGAGTCTGAGAAACGGTCGTGTCAAGAGGGGCCCACGGCAACACGGGCATTGACGTACCGCCGTGTGCTGGACCGAAGCCTGGAGCAGGGAAGGCGCCAGCGCAAAGCCATGGTGAGTGGAATAGAACACGGGCTCCGCGACCAGGCGGCAACTCTGGCTCACTGCGCAAAGTCACGGTCACTCCCTCTCCCGGGGGACCTGGGTGCGGGGGGCCGACAGGGGTGCTTGGTGCTGGTTCCGCAACTTCTCTCTGGATCAGAAACTCCCCCAAACACCAATTTTGTTGAAAACAGCAACCGTGTGCCGTGCGTGCCCAGGACATGCGACACGAGCCCCCTGAGTGACCAGCACTGTCTCCGGCCCAGGGACACATGAGCCGCTGTGTTCCTGAGAAGTGGGGACGGCAGGCCCCTGGCCATCAGGGCACCTGGATCACGAGCCCCTGCCAGGTGGATGGACGGCACCTTGCACTTCTGACAGGCAGGACAGGGACAGCAAAGGTCACAGGAGCACTGCGGACAGAGCCCAGCTTTCTCCCCACCCCCCCCAAGACAAGCCCCGCTCCACTCCCAGAAGGCAGCAGGGAAGGGAAAGGGGAGACAGGGAGGGACAGAGGACACCCCGATTCCGGGCTCCTGCCCTCACCGCCAGCTGTGGAGTGTAAGACGTCCTTCCTGAGGCCGGGCAGTTTCATTTAACCCAAGACCAGACTGGGACCCGCTTCAGCTTCCAGTCTTCAGGGAGTGGGGTGGGTCAGACTCCTCGGACAACCCTGGACCGCGGCATTTGGGCCACTGGACTAGGCACTCGCTTTATTTATTTTAAACATTCTTTAGATGTTTATCTTTCAGAGAGAGACAGACAGACAGAGACAAACAGAGACAGAGCTCAAGCAGGGGAGAAACAGAGAGAGGGAGACACAGAATCCAGAGCAGGCTCCAGGCTCTGAGCTGTCAGCACAGAGCCGGATGTGGGGCTGTCAGATGTCAAACGTTTAACCCAACTGCCAGATCATGACCTGAGCTAAAGCCGGGCGCTTCACTGACTGAGCCACCCAGGTGCCCCTAGGCACTCACTTTGGACTCAAGGAGGGGACCCTGTGATTCACTCTCAAGAGCCCAGCATGTTTGTGATTAGGGTTCAAAGCCATCCAAGCCACTATGCACCAGGCAGTGTGAATTCTCTCTAAGGACCCTAGGACAGGCACCTGCCTACCACAGTTCAAAGGAAAAATATGAATATTTCAGGGTAGCTCACTTGGTTAAGTGTCTGACTTTGGCACCCAGGTGCTCCAATATATATTTTTAAAAAACGAATCTTCCACAGAAATCCCTTCAAGTCTCACAGGCCCTTCAGAAATTTATTTAAAGGGGCGCCTGGGCAGCTCAGTCGGTTAAGCGTCCAACTTTGGCTCAGGTCGTGATCTCACGGTTCGTGGGTTCAAGCCCCGTGTCAGGCTCTGTGCTGACAGCTAGCTCAGAGTCTGGAGCCTGTTTCAGATTCTGTGTCTCCCTCTCTCTCTCTCTGTCTCTCCCCCAAAAAATAATAAATAAATGAAACACTTAAAAATTTTTTAAAAGAATTTATTTAAATAAAAAATGTATCACAAAGTACAACAACAAAAGGGAAAGGGGACCAAACTCCCTAACCTTAACATGACTGTAGCAAGAAACCAAGAAACCCCAGGAAGTCATAAATAAGAGAAATTTGCAACAGAGAATGCTCATTAACGAAGCTGGTGGACAAGTCAAGGACTGCGACACTCACACTCTCCCCGCCCCCCGCAGCAGCAGAATATTTGAACCTGAGTATCACTTCTGTGGCCTATTAGAGAAAAGGGATAATTTTTGCACAAGACGCGTTCCGAGTAACGGCTGGAGAGGGCCCCGCAAGGCCGGGAAGAGTCGGATGACACAGACTCGGCCTTCCCGCCGCCCAGGACAAGGGGCACGGACGATGGACCAGGAGCCCTCAGGGTAAGGTACGATGCAGCCAGCATCTCGCGCCTGGCACGCAGCAAACCAAAGACACAAAGCATTATAGTCCTTCTACCACCCGCCCCAGGGTATTCTCGCCCGTCCCCTCTCTGGTTCCTCCTAGAGATCTCGGACGGCCCGGACTGAAACCTCCACGGGCCTTTTTCACCCTCCATCACAGGAGCCAGAGGGAGAAGGCACGAAATGCATCAGAAGGCACACTGGACAACTTACATCCTATTTTGCGCATCATAAACATCCTTGCACACATACCGTTTGGCCAGACGCACCACCGCGGAGGAGCGAAGAACTCTTTTAAAAGAAATAAATCTTTCCATCTTCAAGGAACCCTACTTGGAAAAGCCAAGTTCTGCAAAGCTATATACGACATTCATTTGCTTTCTTAAACATAGGCATTTAGGGGGCACCTGGGTGTGAGTTCAGTCAGTTGAGTGGCCAACTCTCGATTTCAGCTAAGGCCGTGATCTCACAGTTCGAGAGTCTGAGCTCCACATTGGCCTCTGTGCTGACAGCGCGGAGCGTGCTTGGGATTCTCTCACTCCGTTCTCTCTCTGCCCTTCTTCCCACCAAATAAAAATTTAAAACTTTAAATTTTTTTTAGAAAAATTAAAAAAAAAAGTATTCGGTAGACCAGAGTTTTAAATTATACAAAAGTATAAAGGGGGCGCGTGGAGAATGCTCACCTGTATTCCCTAACTAAAAAACATTTACCAATCTTAATATAGTCAATTTTTCTTTCTCTGTTGCATATACGTATACAGTTTTTATTTTCTTCTTAATATTTACTTCTTTCAGAGGGAGAGAGCAAGCGGGGTAGAGAGAGAGAATCCCAAGCAGGCAACTGTTAAAAGATGCAGGAGCGATTTTAATCCTGAGGTTAAATTGAAAGTTTTGTAACCGAATGTATTCACAAGAATTTGGGCTAGAAATCAAAGATACGGGAATTCAATTCACAGTATTTTCTATATACAAGACTGCCTCTAAGTGATATACGTTCTTTTAATTTTTAAAAGATGAGCATAGCAAGGGGGATTAGAAATGTACACGGAATGAGAAAGATGTAGAAGGCTTTGTGGAGAGTGGAGCTCTCTTGTCAAATTGATACTGTGCCCTGTAATCGCCTGTCACCTTCTCCTCCTGCTCCTGCTGCTGATAAAACCAAGGTCTCCAAGGATCTCAAATCTGGTAGAAAACAGGTCTTATCTCAAGTGGACAAGTCAAGGTTGAAGTGAGAGCTCTGCGGCATTTGACAGAAAAGGCACAGAGCCGCCTGCCTCCATTAATAAGGAGGGGGATCTTCCCAGCAAGGGAAAAGAGGCCTTATTCTCCTATTGGCCCGCCTTACGGTTACGTTCTGAAAATTAACTTTGTTTTAATTTATTTTGAGATAGAGACAGCGCAAGTGAGGGAAGGTTGGGGGCAGGGTGGGAGAGAGACAGAATCCCAACCGGCCTCCACAGTGCCAGTGCAGACCCAGATGCAGGGCTCAGTCTCCCGAACTGTGAGATCGTGACCTGAGCTGAAACCAAGAGTCGGACACTTTAACCAAATGAGCTTCCCAGGAGCCCCTAGTTATGTTCTCAAAATTAGCCTCTGATATTAAAAAAAAGAAACTCACTCATCTAACGTGCAACCCACTCATGTGACCCTAGTGAGTGCAACAGAGACAAGAGACGAATTCAACAACACGGACGACCCCCAGAGGTCATTCTGAGCGGGAGATGCCGGCCACACACGATCACCCCCTCTAGGACTCCACTGCCAGGGGATTCTGGACTGACAGTGAGCAGGTCAGGGTCGGGGCTGGTTGGGTGAGGGGTTTGGGGGAGGGGTTGGGAGAGGGGGGACAGAAGGCTGGAACGACATATTACAAAAAGCAGCAGGAAGACAGGGGCGCCTGGGTGGCTCAGCTGGTTAAGCATCCGACTTCAGCTCAGGTCATGATCTCACATCACAGTTCATGGGTTCGAGCCCCATGTTGGGCTCTGTGCTGACAGCTGGCTCAGAGCCTGGAGTCTGTTTCAGATTCTGTGTCTCTCTCTCTCTCTGACCCTCCCTTGCTCATGTGTGTACTCTCTCTAACTCTCTCAGAAATAAATTAAAGATTAAAAATTAAAAAAAAAAAAAGCAGGAAGACAGTTCTGGGTGATAGCTGCTTTCCGTCCCTTGATCGTGGTGACGTAAACATAGGTCACAGATATATACATACGTCAAAACCTCCACTGAAGGGTGCCTGGGGGGCTCAGTCGGTTAAGCATCTGACTTCGGCTCAGGTCATGATCTCACGGTTTGTGAGCTTGAGCCCCGCGCTGGGCTCTGTGCTGACAGCTCAGAGCCTGGAGCCTGCTTCTGATTCTGCATCTCCCTCTCTCTGCCCCTCCCCGGCTCATGCTCTGTCTCTCTCTCAAGTTTAAGAAAACATTAAAAAAGATTTTTTTTAAAAAGAAAACCTCCACTGAATCATCCAACTAAACTATTCTTCAAAGGCTTAAAAAAAATTCCTCTCAAAGGACTTTGCAAGGCCTCGTGGTTGGGTTCAAAGCAAACACGAATCCCATCAGGCAGCCAAGAGTTTCAACTGTAGTTTGCAAAACCTCTCAAGTCGCTTGTTTTCCGGAAGGCTGGGGGGGCGAAGCAGCTCTTGCCCCTTAGGACAAGCCACATGAACAGGCGAGGTTTCCCTCCTGGCCGGGTAAGGCCACATGGGAGACTAGATAAGGCCCCCACGGAGAGCACAGGTGACCGGTGAAGCGCCTCCGCCCTCGCCGCGCCGCCCCGTTGATAGGAAACCCAGCACCTGTCGGCACAGATGACGCGCAGCGCACACACGGGCCGGTGGGACCCAGCCTGGCAGTCGGGAAGCGACAAACAATATTCGACGTAAGCGGACACTGCCCAGCGATGGCTATCAACGCCAAGAGCCGCCCGGTGAAATTTCAGTCAAGAAAGGGAGGCCGCCGTCTGAATGCACCCAGCCCTGCTGCTCTCTTCGTCATGGTCTGCACGGGAGCCTAAGCCTTGAACGTGGGCAGGCGACGGCTCTGGCCCCCACGTGCTGCAGAAGAGCTGGCTCTGGAGAAAGTGCCAGCCCTCTCTGATCACTGTATGCAAATATTTTCCGAACGACGCTGGGGCATCATGGAGAGGTTATCTTAAACTTCTCTTAAGGGGTTTTGTTTCCTTCCGTCTTGCTTAGCTCTGGAAGGCTCAAGGTCACACTGCAGGTTTGAGAAGAAACAAAGGGTCTACCATGATGCTCTGCCTCGCACTCTAGACGCTTTGGTGCAAACTACCCGCCTGCCTCAGGAGTCAAGACTTGATCTGTGCTGTGGGGAGGGAGGCTCCCGGAGACAGGAACAAGATCCATGCCCGCGCTCATGGGGGAGAGGGGGGCTTCCGCAAGAAGCCAAGTGCAGCCAACGCCTTACTCGACGCCCCGCCTCCAAGGAGGTAATCGGCAGCACTGCCCACCGTCCTCGGCTGCTGAGCCCCATGGAAAGCACCTCCCAGAGGCGGGCCGAGGAGGACTCGGGGGCCCCGCCACATCTGGGAAGGAGCTGGGGGCCCCGGGGCCCCAGGGCAGCACGTGTGCGAGCGCCCCGTGCCAGCGCCACGCCACGAAGTGAACAGAGCTACGGGGTGCGGGCCACTACCGGCAGGCAGCTGAGGCTCGCCTCTGCCCAGACACTGCTCCCAAGTTCACTCGCATTCCGCCGTCTCCAGCGGGCAGGACGGGACACGTGCGCGCCACACCACCCATTTTCAGAAGAACTCCCCAGGCCGCTCTCCATTTAGCTGTCAGTTGATGAAGCCGGAGACTTTTCTCCACGTCACAAGAATTCAGAGCTACTTCCTGGGGCCAGACAGAAACGACACGGGACACATTTTCCAAATACTTGCCTTATTCGATTTTCTAACAATCCGACGACGGATACATGAAGAGAAAAACGCCCTTCCCTGCTTACGCATGACGGAATGGCTCCTACGAGGGCTGAAGTGACCGCAGAGCCTGGCCACCTCCGGGGGGCACCTGTATGAGGTGGAGAACCACGTGCACGGAGAGCTCGGCATGGCAACGATGCACGTGTCCTTCGGCTGGTGAAGGGACAAATGCGGTCTGACACCCAACGAAACAGCGCTCAGCGAGAGAAAGGGATGACACACCGGTACACACTACAGCACAGCTCAGCCTGAACAAGGTGACACCGAGTGAATGACCCAGATTCAGAAGCCAGGAGTGTAGGACTCCTCTTGATGGGAAATGTCCACAACAGGCCAATCTATGTGCAACAGAAGATTCGAGGTTGCCTAGCGCTGGGGTGGGACCGGGAGGTAGAAAGGGTACAAAGGACCTTCTAGGGGTGATGGAAACGGTCCAGAAAGTTGGACAGGGGTGATGGACGATGGTGATGGTTTGGGGTGACTGAGTCCCCGAGACGCGCACTTAATATGGGTGAATTTTCTTTTATTTCTAATTTTTTTTAATGTTTGTTTATTTTTGAGAGAGAGAGACAGAGAGTGAGTGCGGGAGGGACAGAGAGAGGGAGACATAAATCTGAACCAGGCTCCAGGCTCTGAGCTGTCAGCACAGAGCCAGATGCGGGGCTTGAACCCATGAATCGCACGATCGTGACCGGACCTGAAGCTGGGACGCTTAACTGACTGAGCCACCAAGGGGCCCCATAATATCAAGTATTTTAATCGAATAAAAGCAGTGATTTGTCCGTTTGTCGGGGTACAACACTGAACACGGGGCTCCAACTCACCAGCCGTGAGATCATGATGTGAGCCGAAGTCAGACACCCAACCGACTGAGCCACCCTGGCGCCCAGAGCATCCGATGTTCTTAGTCATTTCTAGCCCCGCTCTGCTGGGTACTGTCTGGCTCTCGGGCAATACACAAGACCCTCCAAATTCTGGAAGCAGAGCTGTAAGGCACAGTTTTCCAACTCCTTCTGCAGACGAGGCAACAGACGCAGACAAGGGTTGGATTTGACCTGAACTCACCAGTCAAGAAGTAGAGACGTGGGCAGCTGGGTGGCTCAGTAGGCTGGGCGTCCAACTCCGCGCAGGTCATGATCTCACAGTTCGTGGGTCCGAGCCCCACATCGGGCTCTGTGCTGACAGCTAGCTCAGAGCCTGGAACCTGCTTCAGATTCTGTATCTTCCTCTCTGACCCTCCGCTGCTCATGCTGCCTCTCTCTCTGTCTCTCCCAGAAATAAATTTTTTAAAAAGCTTAAAAAAAAAAATACACATATGGGCCAGAAGAACCGGGACCCAAGGGAAGGAAGGGAAGGGGGAGGGGAGGAGAGGGGGACACATGACTCCCAGAAACCACGGGGCCCACGTCCCCCCCACGTGGGCACACATATACTCAACACGCCCATTGTTCCTGTGGGCTTCTGGCCCCTCTCCTCCACACAACCACAAAGCACAAGGTAGAGGTCAAGGGGAAAAAAAAGTGTCACTTCAAGTCAAATTTCCTGACTTCATCTCTAAAACAAAACTATTAGGTCACCCTATTTACAGTAAATACTGCTATTGTGTTTCTCCCCTATCAGCGAGCTGTTTCCAGGGTTAGCAGGATAAAACCTACTTTCCAGAGCAGAGATGACCTTGACTGGCCAACAAGGACACACGAGAGCAAGCTGAATACAGCCGCCTGGTTCTCGGTGCTGGCACCAGGCAGGGGGGCGGGAAGGCAGGGGCGGGCCCGCTGCGCGTCTGCTTGTGGGATGCAGGTGCTCATCTCCGGCGAGAACCCCCAGCATACCGCCCCTCCCTCCTCGGGCCCCCCTCTCTTCCCGGAAGATGCCCATCCTTCCCCTTCCCAGAGGCCTGGAGACAGATCCGGGCAAACCTGGACATTTGCACGGCGGGAACACCACAGGGAAGGCGAGCCAGGAAGTGTCCCACCAGCACATAGGGAAGATGTCTCTCCGGGACACTTCTACACTCAGGCTAGACTGCAGTCGCCCTTGGTGCCTACCTGCCACTCTCTTTGGTCGCTTCCACAGTCTTCTTACCTGCTCCTCGCCCCTCCAACCCGACACCTCATGGCGGGCATTTCCAGCTAAGCCCCGAACACCTCCCACAAAGGACACAAAAACACATTCCACAGGCAGTGTCAGTCTACCCGATGTACGAGTGCAGAGTAACCACAGCTCGGTCCGCCCCACGGGACGCTGTTTGGGTAGATGCATAAGGAAGCCACAGAAGAGGTAGAGCTGAGGGGCAGGGGTGCCCGGCAGGGGCCTAGAAACCAGACAGAGCTGGATGCACGGAAGAGACGGTTCCAAGGCACAGGACGGAAAGACAGGGAACAGCAGACAAAGATCAACCACGCGGGACCAGAGGACAAACCCAGAGAGGCGGTGGAGGATGAGGTACTGCAGAACAGAGCTGACGGTTGTCCTCTAAGACAAGGGGTAATTCTGGGGCGCCCGGGCAGCCCAGTCGGTTAAGCGTCCCACTTCGGCTCAGGTGATGATCTCACGGTTCAAGAGTTTGAGCCCCGCGTCGGGCTCTGCGCTGACAGTGAGAAGCCGGCTTTGGATTCTTTCTCCCCCTCCCCAACTCACACTCTGTCTCACTTGCACTCTCAAAATAAACAAGCAAACACGGAAAAACAAAACCCAGAAGGCTGGATGACTAGCAAACATGTTAGAAGCCTGGACGGATCATCGGCCAGAATCACCTGCAGAACGGACACCAAGCGCCTCTAAGGCCCCCGCCTAGTGGCTGACTCGCGAGGGCTCCCTGTGGGCCGCGTCCCTTCCTCCGGAGGACCCCGTGCCTCCTCCCAGGTGTTCCCATCCCTCTCCCTCTGCACACTCCCAGGACACAGCACCTCAAACCCGGGCTGGGGACCGCAGTCCTTTCCAGGCAGCACCACTGCCGCAGCAGGACGCACGGTTCTCCGTGGCGGGGCAGCCAGTTCCCCGTCGGGGCTGAGCCCCCCGCTCTCCTCCACCTGCAATGTCAACAGCCACCCTCCCCTCAAGCCAGAGCCACCAAAAGGCCTGCACACATAGCCAGCTGCACTGACGAGGGGAAGTCTGTGACTCTTGCCAGGGAGTGAGGATTCCCATCCTTGGAGAAAGCGGGCTTGTGGAACGCAAGCCTAGTGCCATCTTTCACATCCCCTGGGGAAACAGTGCTTGAGAATTTTTTAAAAAAATTGTTTAGATCTGGGGCACCTGGGTGGCTTAGTCGGTTAAGCGTCCGACTTTCGCTTAGGTCATGATCTCACAGTTCGTGGGTTCGAGCCCCACATAGGGCTCTGTGCTGACTGCCAGCTCAGAGCCTGGAGCCTGTTCAGAGTCTGTGACTCCCTCTCTCTCTGACCCTCCTCTGCTCATGCTGTCTCTCTCTCTCTCCTAGGGAAAAAAAAACATTTTAAAAAAAGAAAGAAAATTGTTTAGATCTTTACTAATTTTTGAGAGAGAGAGAGAGTGTAGGTGGGATGAGCAGAGAGAGAGACACATAGAACAGGAAGCAGAGTCCAGGCTCCAACTGTCGGCAAAGAGCCGAATGTGGGGATCAAACTCACGAGCCACGAGATGGTAACCTGAGCCGAAGTCAGAGGCTCAACCAACGGAGCCACCCAGGTGCCCCGGAACGTGCTTGCGAATTAAGGCTGCAGGAATGAGACGGTCAGATGGACAGGCGTCCCAGCATCTGTATGAGCCGCACGCTTCCTACTACAGCAGGCACACCTGCGACTCCCCAGGTGGGTGACCCCACGCAGTCCTTTTCCCAGAGGCTGCCGGTCCATGCGTTCAAAACAGCCCCGGCCCCCAGTTCTCTCCTCCGATAACCACACAGATGAGCTCGAGGGGCTCTTCAGTGCGAGGAACCCTCGGTATTTATTCAAGGCCTCCGCAACCAGGCGCTCAGATGGGAGGTTCCTAATGAGGTCCCCGAAGAGGGGGCAGGGAATGCGACTCAAAGGGAACAGAGGTTCGCAATAAAGTCTGAAGCAAACATTTGCAGATCAAATATCGCTGAATATTTTGAATCGTGTTTGGTCGTCACCTAGGAGGGGAATATCCGAAAGGATGGGAAAATGGGGAGTGGAGCTGCCCTTGCAGAGGAGAAACCCACTGATGATCTCAAGGGGAGCCCGCCAGACAGGGTTCAGTGCCCCACGGAGCGAGGGGAAGCGGCCGGCGGCCGAACGGCCGCTCCCCGGCGAGGTCGGTCTCTGCCACGGCCAGAGGAGCCTTCCTCTCAGGCTGCAGCTGTCAGGCATGTCCTGTCCGAGCACACCAAGGCCCAGGAGTGCCCGGCCATTTCCTCTGCCAGAACAATCCCAGGAAACACTTGGTAATAAGTAGGAAGAAAACGGCCGCGGAAATACTGGCAACTCACTCCTCTCCTCTGCAAATGCCCGGTCCCGGGAAAGCCCTCGCATCTGGCCACCTGCTGCCACGGAAACCAGAACAAGTAAGTCCTCACCCCACCCCAACCCCCTGCGAGGTGGGTTTCTGCTAAGGCCTGGCCACGGAACAACACACATCAAGTATTTGAGGTCTTGACCTTGGCCGGGGGAACACCTGATCCATTGGCAAGCCGGGTGAAGCTGGGGCTCGTCCCGGGGGCCACGGCCCCACAGCGCTACGCACACGTTCCTGGTCCCCAAGCAGCTGAGCCCGACGATCCACAGCACCGCCACTCACGAGCCGCCACGGCTTTCGGCCGGCTAGGGGGCTCCCATCCCCGGAATGAACAGCTCCCTAACGAGGAGCCCGCCTCCGTCACCAGCTCTAGTGGCTCCCACACGAATCTCCCACTCTCGTTCAAGGTGGCCAGCAGGGTTCCAAAAACGCTCTTCAAAGACCTGCATGCTGGCACACCATTCCTTTTTTAATTTTTTTAGACAGCGAGAGAGAGAGGGTGCAAGTGAGCAAGGGGCAGTGAGAGGGAAGGAGAGTGAGAGAGAGAGAGAAGTGGGGCTCACCTGAAGCAGGGCTGAGGCTCATGCAATGTGGGGCTCGAACTCACACCCCAGGAGATCATGACCTGAGCCAAGTCAGATGCTTAACAACTGAGCCACCCAGGCACCTGGCACAGCCTTCCTAATCCCAGGATGTGAGGAGCTCCTTCCGTCTTCTACCAACCCGATCACGCTCATGCGTGCACAAAGTGCAAGCATGGCTACCTCGCCTCTCCTACACCCAAACCCTCAGAAGCACCGGACATCATGTTCTGAAGCCATCAACTACTGACCTTCAAGAACTCTGGTGTGTAGCGTTCTCCCGATGGAACCTGACCCCGATCATGCTGCATTAGGTCAGAGTCTTCGGTTTTCTCATCCCAGACACATTCACCATAACTAACCCACCCCGATTAGAATGCCGTCACAAGCACATTCAGGTAACTGGGGAGCGGACGCGTGCGTTCTTTCCAATCTGAATCACACTTTCTAGCTGAGGCACTAACTTCGGAAAATACCTTTCTGATTCATCTTCAGTCAACAGTAAATTCTCAATCCTGAGATTCTGCGTCCTGGTTTCTTGTACCAGGACTGGCTCCTAGCCTTCTAGCCTAGAACCCTCCCTGTGCTCTCATCCCCTAAGGACTGAAGGGGAAGCAAGGAGTGTGTAGCTTCCTGCGGTCTGGACAAACGGTGGCTTCCTCCACCGTGGACACTGGGCAACCCTGGGACTCCACCGCCAAAACGTGGCTCTGGCCATCGCCGCCACCAACCTGCGGCATCAGCCCTCAGTCCAACCAACCAAGGGCACCTACCGGAAGGGCGTGCAGAAGGTGGGGGGTCTCACTAGGTTCCTGTAACACCGTCAGCGACACACGTGTATACCTAAAATGTGCATGAAACACGCCAGCCCACTGCTCAAACCTCCCTGTCGTGTTCTCGATGTTACACTTGGGACAGCTGCTCAGAGAGTCTCAGTGACTATCCTAGGTCAATGCATAAGGAGGACGGAGCGTCCGGTGTCCTAACCCCACATAATCCTACAGGCTTCGCCTCTGGCTGAGGTTCTGTGCTTGCCTGTTCACGTGGGCGTTAAGTATTGCTCTGCCGTTTGTAAAGATGTGTCTGTATATGTACACACACACAGGATTTTAAGAAAAACCCACGCCACTACAGTCATTGATAAGCTATAAGGGAACTCCCTACAAGGTCCAGCTAAGCACTTCTTAAAAAGCTAAACGTCTATTAACACTAATTGCTAACCATACACTTGCATACCTTATGTTTCATGTCATCTTGTCAATGCTGGCAGTAGACGCATAAAGGTGAACTTGGATTCAGGGGCTTTCAAAGGAGCAGCCCCAAGTCCCAGAGCCCTACGTCCAGGGCCGCAGGGCACCGAGCCGAGCCCGGTTCATGGCTCTGCCAACCACCAACTTTGCAACTCTGGACTTCTATCCCCAAACGGCTATTTCCAACAGCTATAGTGTGTAAAAGAATGACTTCCTCAGCTATAACATGTAAAAATATTAAGTGTTTCTTTAGAGAGATGTAAAGGAATCAGTAAGGTAAAGCTTATCAAACTGGGTTCCCGGGGCACCGGAGTGGCTCAGTCGGTGAAGCATCTACTCTAGATTTCACCTAAGGTCATGGGTTTAACCCCCACACCCAGCTCTGCGCTGACAGTGCAGAGCCTGCTGGGGATTCTCTCTCTCTCCCTCTCAAAAATAAATAAATAAAAAAGAATAAAAAGTCAGCCTACAATCAAGATGCCGTGGAGGAGTCTGGAAACATCTCGCTGTGCCCCAAGCGCAGATCTGATGCTGCCAGGCTGGGGTCCGGGGCGTGGCCTGTTCGTCTGCGTTCTGACAAGCTCCTGGAGGACATGGATGCCGCTGATTCCGAGAATCAGTGCTTCAAGAACCCTTGCAACAAAGCATTTAGCCCAGCACCTGGCACATCCACACCTGGGAGCCAGTATCCACCAAACACAGCTCATCATCCCGAGCTTTCTCAGTTTTAAAATCCCTCAGCCGCAGCCTCTGCGCAGAGGCTGCCCTCCTACCTGTCTAGTGGTCCCCTGGGCCACAGAACTCAGCCACGGCTGGACCCTGCTCCCCTGCCCGAAGGGAACCACAGGGATTTCCTCAAGCTCAGAAAACACACGTGTCCAGGGTACCCAGGGAGCCCTCTGGCCAGCTGGACGGAATTTCTTGTTGAGCTATGCAGAGAACTCTTGGTACCTGGCTGTAAACCTACCAACATGAGTCAAGGCGAAAGTGTAAGGCTGTGATTCTCTACCTTGACTGCACATTTGAATCTCCTACTAAGCTTTAAAATCATTGATACCTAGGCCCATCCTGTGATCCTGACTTAGCTGGTCTGGGGGTGTATCCCCCTGGTGTCAATAGCTCTCCAAGCTGCCCAAGGGATTCAAACCCACAGCCCAGATTTCAGTCCCTCGTGTCTAAAGAAATGCAAAGTCAAACCCCTCCCTCTCTCGGTCCTAAACCTACAGGAACATTTCCAGGAATAAGTGTCACTGGCGCTTTAATGTCCAACAAAGGCCCCAAGGCCCAGCATGCTTCCAACCGACCACCTTTCAAACGCGATTGAGCCTCGGGGTGCCGGGGTGGCTCAGTCAGTTCTAGGCACCAGGCTCTTGACTTCGGCTGAGGTCATGATCTCACATTTGTGGGCTCGAGCCCCGCATCGGGCTCTGTACTGACAGTATGGAGCCTGCTTGGGGTCCTCTCTCTTTCTGCCCCTTCCCTGCTCGTGCACGCGTGTTCTTTCTCTCTCTCAAAATAAATAAACTAAAAAAAAAAAAAAAAAGCATTTGAGCCTCTAGGTAAGTCTCTCCAAATTCTGCTCATCCTGTGTGAGATGTTTCTGTTGTTGTTGATACTGTTTTTAAGCGATCAGTCAATAAGAGCTGAAGATATAGTTATTCTTAGAAACAGATTCTGGAATATCACTTACAGGTTGCAACAAATGTATGTTATTACAAAGTCTATTTCGTCTGGGTCGCCCAAGTCGAGCAGCGATGCCTAAGGTTAGGTGACTCACGAAAGACCTGTCTGTGCCACTCTGGGCTTCTACCCCCAAAACATACGTGCAAAAAGATGCAATGTGCAAAAAGAAAAAGAACGTACCCCTGAACTCGAGAAAGGGTGCTGCCCTGCACATTTGCTGAGTGCCTGGGGTGTGTCAGGCACTGGGATGCTGATCCCAGGGCACCCTGGCTCGCGATGCCAAGTCCCGCAGATGCTGGTTGGGGAAGCTAAAGGGACCAGAGCAGCTGCAGCAGGCCAAGGGTCAAGGTGGAATCACGTGGGGAGCTTAAAACACACCCGGGGTTCCGATGGATGCCGCCTGAGCGCCCCCGTGCAAGGTCTCCGGGTATGTGCCGTGCGCGCGGTGGAGAGGCGGACTGAGGGCCGCAGCCCCTGAGCGTTTCTCACCGTAGCGCGCACTCTCCCTGTGACAGGCCCCAGAGGCCAGCTTGAGCACTCAGCCACTAAAGGAAAATAAATGTTACAGAATGTTTCCCCAGGGCTGCGCCCACTGTCCTTTCACCCAACCAAGGTCCTGAACAACGAGCTAAGCCAGGCAGAATTTTCATCAGTGTGGATACACACACAGCAAGTTAACGAGCGCAACTGTCTGTAAGATCCCAGCTTGTTCACTCTCCCATCCCCAGTAGAGTTCATGGGAACAGAACACTGGGAGACTCTCACCAGTTGGTGAAACCCAAAAAGCTTTAACAGCTAAATTAAAATTTCATGCTGTCATGAGATTATCTGTACAAACACGCTTTCTGAAAGTGAGGATTAATTATAGGATGAAGACGGTCTGTACTACGGAGAAAGAGCCATGGAACAAATCACCCCAGTATCCTAAGTGGGCTTAGAATACATTCCGGGAGCCTGGGGGCTCAGTCGGTTGAGCATCTGACTTCAGCTCAGGTCATGATCTCCTGGTTCATGAGTTCGAGCCCCTTGTCCGGCTCCATGCTGACAGCTCTGAGCCTGGAGCCTGCTTCAGATTCTGTGTCTCCTTCTCTGTCTGCCCCTCCCCTGCTCACGCTCTGACTCAAAAATAAACAAACATTAAAAAAAATAAAAAATAAATACACTCCTCACAATCCCTTTCGTTGTTTTCTGTAATACGGAGCAAAGAGATTCTTTCTTAAACTTGGAATTTTCTAGATAGAGTCCTTTAAAGCTATTCCACAACCACTGTATTTTTAAATTTAGGGTTTCTTTTTCCTAATGTGAGAACAGCGAGCTTCCCTCCAGGACACATCTTTCCTGCCATTACTCTGTCACATCCGAAAAAGAGATAGTACACTAAAAGAAGTGAAACACCCCTTCCGAGAAAGCGATCCTGAGAATTTTGGGAAGTGGCGGTCCCAGTGAGCGGGCCGCCCCCGCCCTCCCCACAGGACACTCCTGGCAACGGGTGCCTGGCCATGTCTCTCCCCACACTCCCCAGGTTCCCAGCTCTGCAAGCTCGCTCCTCATCAGGGGAATCAGCCTCACGGACCCAGCCCAGTAAGACCGCGCACAGTTCACAAGGGCCGAATTCTTGCGTGCTGGGATCACAGCAGCACAGCAGGGCTGCTGACCCACGCGCTGGCGTTCCAATACCCAGAATGTTCCCCCAGCTTCCCATCATTGTTCCGCTGCTCGTGCTCTGAATGCCCGCAGCTAGCTAGGAAAGGGCTCACGCAATCACTTTTGTCCAAACGCGCAGTTCCTGGAGGGTGGGAGAATCCGTGGAAGGGTTCCGCCAGGCGTGTGTATCCGCACTTAGATGTTCCCCTTCTTACTACAAGTCAATGATCCTTCAATGCTTAAACAGCTGAACTAATAAGATGAGAGGGCAAAGCCAGAGTGTATCTAACCTGGGTGACCTAAAACGTAAATGTTATTTCTCCATTAAAATCTGAAATATGAGGGGCACCTGGGTGCCTCAGTCAGTTAAGCATCCGACTTCAGCTCAGGTCATGATGTCACAGTCTGGGTTCGAGCCCCGTGCCAGGCTCTGAGCTCAGACAGCTCAGAGCCTGGAGTCTGCTTCTGCTTCTGTGTGTCCCTCTCTCTCTGCCCCTCCCCTGCTCACTCTCTGTCTCTGTCTCTCAAAATAAAATAAAGACTTAAAAAAAACTTAAAAAAAGATCTGAAACATGATTTCAAAAGTGGTAATTATGTAATCAATTACGTATATGTATACGTGTGTGTGCGCATGCAAGTGCGCGTGTGTGTGTCTATGTGTGCGTGTATATATATACGTATATATATTTAAGCTGTGCAACTAGGAAATAGCAGAGTCGAGGATCAGTGGTGGTGGCCCATACCCTTTGCATCTGACTCATTACAAATTTCACTCCCCCCATCTCCTACAGATGCTGCCACTTTTTAAAAATGTTTTTTAAATGTTTATTTTTGTGAGAGAGAAAGTGAGCGAGAGTGAGCACGCATGAGTCGAAGCAGGGCAGAGAGGGAGATACACAATCCAAAGCAGACTCCAGGCTCTGAGCTATCAGCACAGAGCCCGACACGGGACTTGATCTCACTAACAGGGAGACTATGACCTGAGCTGAGGTCGGACGCTCAACCGACTGAGGCCCCCCAGGTGCCCCGATCCTGCCTCTTTCTCAGAAAATTAACACCTGATGAAGTTATCACAGCATTCTATATGCAGGAACTGAAGTCATAACTACGTATACAAAATCTCATTACTTACGACAATTCAAATACAATCTTACGATGATTAAGACTAACAACACATTTTTGAGAACAAAACATTGAGAGGAGTCATTCACTCACACAATCTATTTTTACCCTAGAGTACAATTAATTTAGCAATAGTCACATAACCAGGAGGGTTATTAATCTGTACAAAATTAAATGATTCATCTGATGAGTTACAGTTTCATGGGGATTAATAGTATTTGCTAATTGTACAGCTTGGGGCTGAATTACAAGGGCAGGTCTGGCTTTAAACGCTACTACTACTCTGGGTCCCCAAAGTCCAGGCAGCTCGGCCCAGAGCCGTTTGATATTTACTAGGTCTCCCAATGAGACTGAACTTAAATACAAAAAACTTTTCTTTTATATTTATTTTTGAGAGAGAGACAAAGAAGGAGCAGGGGAGGGGCAGAGAGAGGGAGACACAGAATCTGAAGCAGGCTCTAGGCCCCGAGCTGTCAGCATAGAGCCTGATGCGGGGCTCGAACCCACAAACTGCAAGATCATGACCTGAGAGGAAGTCGTATGCTTAACCGACTCAGCCGCCGGGGCGCCACTATAATTCTTATTCTTAAAAGGGAATTTTTTCCAACCAGCTGCTCCTTTCCTCTACAAGCACTTAGGACAGGGCATGGCAAACCCACAGAGGGGCAAAGCAAGGCCAATGTCTGTCGGGATGTGTCAGGAAGTGCTGGAAAGGGACAGAGGCCCTGAGCCAGTGTGCGGAGAGAGCACCTGCTCATCGCCCCAGCCACACCTGGGCAAAGGGAAGGGCCAAGTCTGCCCTGCACACACCTGTCCCGTCAGAGCTTTCTGGCGGCCCCCACTTCCAGAAGCCAGGGTCTCATCGCCCACCCCCGGGCCCCAACTCCCACCGGGCGGGATGGGGAGAGGGGAGCATCACGTGTACCCACAGTTAGCACTTAGGCGCCATCTC
This sequence comes from Proteles cristata cristata, assembly GCA_017311185.1. Lineage (NCBI taxonomy): Eukaryota > Metazoa > Chordata > Mammalia > Carnivora > Hyaenidae > Proteles > Proteles cristata. The sequence goes on from JAESUZ010004564.1 coordinate 18,194, forward strand.
TGGCATCTCCCCTCCCAGCGCCAGTGCAGGGTACCCTGCTCCCATGGTGCCTTAGGGCACTCAGATTCCAGGATGTTTCCCTGTCCCACCAGCGGCAGCCAGAGGCTTCTCGATTCCTCCCACACACCTGAACCCACTTGCCCGTCTGCTGCCAGAGTGACCCCTGCCACCACCAGCTGCTTTAATACCTTCTATGGCTCCCAGTGTCCCGGAGAACGGCCTGGACTCCTTCCTGCCTCACTCCCCCCTCCCCCTGTGGCCTCCCCCACTTCCTCTGCCCTGCGGGCACACAGCCTCCCCCTGCCTGGGGACCCCCCGGCTGTCAGGCCTGATTCTCCCTGAGGAACACTGGCTCTCTCCCCGGGCTGCCTGCCTGTAGGCCAGAGCCAGCACCCACAGCGGAATCCCGCGACGGGCGTGATGCACGGACAGACAGAAGGACGGATGGACGCGGGGACCTACGGCGCTGCCGGGCGGGACTTTCCCAGCCGGCCTCCTGGCAGGAAGTCTCTGCAGGTCAAGAAAGAGCCCCAGGAACGTAACCCATTTCCTTTTACTCAAGAACAGCTTTACGGAGCTAGAACTCACATTCCCTAAGTCCACCTTTGTGAAGTGTACAAATCAGTGGCTTTTAGGACACTCAGGTCGTTAACTATCACGACTCTGTAATTCCGAGGCATGTTTATCACTCCCCAAAAGAAACCCCGAGGCCATCAGCCGTCACCCCTCACGCCCCCTTCCTGACACTCGTCCCATGTGCTGTCCCTATGTTCTCGACTCTTTTTCATTTCAAATACTAAAGATACATTTGCAAACGTGGCGGGCTGTGCATCAGCTACCAACAGAAGGCCTGAACCTGATTTCCAGGAACTCCTGGCCTTAGGGTACACGAGGTATCAGAAGTAACCCCGCTTTCCGGGGCCGCTGTCTGCTCCCTGTCTCCCCCGTCTCCTCTACCGGCCCAGAGGGGTGCCGTTTTACAAGTTCGCTCCTCCTTCAGGCGCAGAGGGCCCCCTGGGCCCGAGGTTGCACTGCACGCTTCTGGAGCGGAGTCAGCAGCTGGTAGCTGGTTCCGAGGCACACGGTAGGCGGGCCACAGCTCCCCAAAACCGCAGGACTCAAGCTGCAGCCAGCACCAGCACGGCCCGTGGGGATCCTGGCTGACCCCCTGGGCTGGGGTTCGGTGCGTCTGCAGTAAGGGCCGCGACTGCATTTCTAACAGGGTTCCAGGTGCTACCGATGCAGGGGTCTGGGGGCCGCACTCTGAAAACCTCCGTGGCTGGGGGCAGTGGTCCCTCAACCAGCGTGCCAAATCCTGTGTACCACCTGCTTTTGTAAATAAAGTTTTATTGGCACACAGCCCTTGCCTTTATGTGTGGTCTACGGCTGTTTTTATGCTGTAACTAACTGCAGAGGGCAGCAATTTGCGCCACAAAACCAAAAATATTCACTCTGGTCCTGTATAAAGGTTTGCTGTCCCCTGGTTTCTAGAAGAAGCTTTAAATATAGAAATCTCAAGCTGAGACAGGACTTTATACAGATTTCAGAGAATGAGGGGCATGTAATTTTATAAAATCCTGACAACTCTTACACTTGAAAAATAAATCTCAAAAAAGAATTTTTGAAAAAGTCACTCAGGGGCACTTGGGTTGCTCAGTCGGTTAAGCGTCGACCTTAGCTCAGGTCATGATCTCACCGTCTGTGAGTTCGGGCCCCACGTCAGGCTCTGTGCTGACAGCTCAAGCCTGGAACCTACTTCGGATTCTGTCTCCCTCTCGCTCTGCCCCTCCCCTGCTCACACTCTGTCTCTCAAAAATGAATGAACGTATGGAAACCAACTTGACAATAAACTATTTGTAAAAAAATAATAAAATAAAATAAAAATACGCTTATCACACTAAAAAAAAATGAATAAACATCAAAAAGAAAAAAAAAACACCTCACACAGGAAAAACAGCTATTCAGCTATTTGTTTTCGTGCTCCAAGGCCCGGGCTGGACAGGAGGACCTTTGGGTCCTGGGTTGTCACCTGTGAGCACATACAGCCCTGGCCAAACCTCCCAGCAGCTTGTTACCAAACAAGGGTCAAAAGAAAAAAATATTCTAGAGACAGAAAACTTTCTAAACCCCACAATGCTATGTGAAGATAGTATCAATGCCCCCAACCCTGACAATGTTAAGTGTATTGAAGGATTCCATACTCTGGATTCAAAACATGGAGATTTTCCTTTCTTTTAAGTTTATTTATTTATTTTGAGAGAGAGAGAAAGGCAGAGAGAGGAGAGAATCCCAAACAGGCTCCGTGCAGAGCCCCCAATGGAGGGCTCGAACTCACAAACCACGAGACCGGGACCTGAGCCGAAGGCCAGAGTCGGGAGCTTAACTGACTGAGCCACCCAGGCCCCCAAGATGTGGGGGTTTTCATTTCCGAATGAAGCTGGGAAGAGGAGAGAGAGGGGGAGAAGTGGGGAGGGGTGGGAAGAGGAGGTCACTGTCCACAGGGGTGAGGTCTCGGAGGGACCCCGCGGGGTGCGTACACAACCGGACTCACCTGGGCACTAAGACCGAGGGCACCTCCAACGATGCCAACAGAAGCACGGAGGGGGAGCTGGCGCGGCGGAGGAGGGCTGACGCTCCCCTTGGGGGAAGGCGGGCCTTTGTAGCGGGGCCCCCGCCAGGGCAGCGAGCGGCCCCTGCTGCCGCCAAAGCTCTACCCCATCTGCACAGCGGGGGAGATAACGAGGTCCCCTTCACAGGGCTGTCAGACGTTCTGCACACCCGTGTGCACACAGCAGCCCACCGCAGCCGTTGGACAGGCTCTAGGAACTGTTAGCTGCCATCCTCGGGACAAGACAGGACGCCGGGGACCAATGCACACTGTGTCTAGAATGTTCTAAGAGCCCAGGCGAGACCGCACGGGTCACAAGCCATCTCATGCCGTTAAGACAAAAGCCCATGAGATTCCAAAATGGTTCATTTGAAGATATTTTAAAAAATAATTTTTTAATGTTCATTAAAAATTTTCTTTATCTTTATTTTTGAGGAAGAGAGAGACACAGAGCATGAGGGGGGAGGGGCAGAGAAAGAGGAGGATACGGAATCCAAAGCAGGATCCAGGCTCCAAGCTGTCAGCACAGACCCCACACAGGGCTCAAAGTCATGAATCGCAAGTTCATGACCTGAGCTGAAGTCGGACGCTTAACCAACTGAGCCACCCAGGCACCCCTTAATGTTTATTCATTTTTGAGAGAGACACAGAGTGCTAGCAGGGAAGGCGCCGAGAGAGAGGGAGACACAGAATCCAAAGCGGGCTCTAGGCTCTGAGTTGTCAGCACAGAGCCCGACGTGGGGCTTGAACCCATGAACTGTGAGATCATGACTTGAGCTGGAGTCAGATGCTTAATCCATTGAGCCTCCCAGGCGTCCCTGGAGATTTTTAAAAATTTTAAGATTAGGGCACCTGGATGGCCCAGTCAGTCAAGTGTGCTACTCTTGATTTCGGGTCAGGTCATGATCTCATGGTTTGTGGGTTTGAGCCCCAAGTTGGGCTCTGCGCTGACAGTGCAGAGCCTGTTTGGGATTCTCTCTCTCTCTCTGCCCCTCCCCTGCACTGTTTCATTTATAAGTAAATAAAATAAACTTACCAAAAAAATTTTTTTTAATTTTAAGATCTAAAAATTGTAAGTTTTAATTTTGTTTCAACAACCTCCAAGCCAGAAAGACCGACAGTATTCTTTTAATGTATCAGAGGTCGGATGCCCCTGTGCTCTGGAAACACAAGTACCACTCCCGGCTGGGTGTGTGACCAGCTCAAACTGCAAGGAAAGTGCTCAGAGAGTGGAGCACAGAGGTCTACACAAAGACGACTGTGTGAACTCCCATAGCAGCGTCATTCACGGGGCCAGAACGGCGAAACAGCCAGCTGTCCGCTCACGGATGGCGATAAAGAACTTGTGTTCTATGCACACAATGCAATAGTATTCGGCCCTAAAAAGGAACGGGGCGCGGAAGCATGTACAACGTGGATGGGCCTGGAAAACAGGCTCCGTGCATCCAGCAGACACAGAAGGCTGCACACTGCACGACCCACTTACACACAGTGTCCACAGCAGGCAATTCCATAGAAACCGGACGGAGATGCGTGGCTGTCAGGGCTGGGGGCAGGGAGGGGACGGCGAAGGATAGCTCATGCATGTGGCATTTCTCTTGGGGGTGATGAAAATGTTCTGGAATTATCGACAGTGTTGCCCGTATAATTAAGTAAATGTACTAAAAAAAGATACACTGACTTGTTCTGTTTAGACGGGTGAATTTGAGGGTATGTGAGTAACAGCTCAGCTTTTCACAACTTTTAATTTTTTTTAACCTTTATTTATTTTTGAGATACTGAGAGAGACAGAGCATGAGTGGGGGAGGGGCAGAGAGAGAGGGAAACACAGAATCGAAACAGACTCCAGGCTCTGGGCTGTCATCATAGCCTGATGCGGGGCTCGAACCCACGAACCATGAGATCATGACCTGAGCTGAAGTCGGACGCTTAACCGACTGAGCCACCCAGGCGCCCCTACAAGTTTTAAATTCTAAATTAAAAGTTTTGAAAAACTCTGGGCAGCTGGGTGGCTCAGTTGGCTGGGCATTCTTCCTATCTCTCGCTCTCAAAAATAAAGATTTAAAGGGGCGCCTGGGTGGCTTAGTCGGTTAAGCGTCTGACTTTCGCTTAGGTCATGATCTCGCAGTTCGTGGGTTTGAGCCCCGCTTTGGGCTCTGTGTGACTGCCAGCTCAGAGCCTGGAGCCTGTTTCAGTCTGTGACTCCCTCTCTCTCTGACCCTCCCCTGCTCACGTTGTCTCTCCCTCTCTCCCCTAGAAACAAATAAAAAACATTAAAAAAAAATTAAAAAAAAAAAATAAAGATTTAAAAAGATGCAAAAACTCGAGGGAAAAGCAATACAGGCTACACCCCTTCCAGGCCCCCCAGTACACGCATCGGGCTTCCTGCGGCGCTGCACTGGCCTTTAATCTGAGAACGCGGAGCTACCAGATTTACTTGAAGGAGGTCTCCAAGCCCGAGAGATACGGCATCCTCGGGGCGGCAGGGACTCGAAAGAAGGCCACCTGTGAAACCACAGGACGACCCCTCTGAGGAATCAGGCCTGGGCTTTTTCAGGTGTGTCTGTGGTCCACGCAGGTCACGGACCCGGCGCTGGCTGGGCTACCCCGTCCCTACCCTCCTGATGACAGTGAAGTCCGGGGACAAAGGGACAGAGAAAGCAGCCCAGGAGGAGGGGGAAGGAAACGCAGGGCAGGGCTTTCCTTCAGACCGTGGACGCGCCTTCCGGGACATGGCTGCGCGCGGAGTCACGGTCACCAGCACTCTGCAGGGCAGGAAGCAAGTCCCTGGCGGCTCCGGGTCTGACGGCAAGCGCTGCGCTCCGTCTGCGGGCCTTCCTCTGCCGGCCGCGGCCCCTCCCGCCCGCTGCAGAGCAGAGCCGGCCACTCGTGCCAGCCGCCTGCTTCCCCTGCGTATTCCCCGCTGCCTTCGGCCATCTGCCAGGAAAGCGTCTCTTCTTTTTCTTCTTCTTCTTTTTAAATGTGTATCTATTTTGAGGGGGAGAGGGGCAGGGAGAAAGACAGGGAAAGAGAGAGATTCCCAAACAGCTTCTGCACCGTCAGTGAGGAGCCCGCCGCAGGGCTCGATCTCACAAACCGGAGATCACGACCTAAGCGGAAATCTAGAGTTGGATGCTCAACAGCCGGAGCCCCCGGCTCCCCGAGGCCTTGGAAGCATCACTCTGGAGCGCCCTTCCAACACGCCTGGCCTTGTTCTTTAGAAACACTAAAGATGCCCCAGTACAGTCTCCCCAGGCTCGCAGCCTCCCCCCAGGCCCTGTGGCTCTGGCCCACGGAAGTGCCGTCCTGCACGACTTATGGGGCCCTGGACGCACTGTGACCTTCACCCCCAAGTCCCACAGCAGGAACAAGGCAGCAACAGGACGCTGGCTGTGTCACAGGCATCGATTCCCCACCGCTGTGCTTTATACCACGTGTCCGGCAACGCACGGGGGGGCGGGGGGGAGGCAAGACCAAGCGACTGCAGCCTCCAACCGCAGAGATGCCCCCGCCAATCGGCCTCAAGGATGCCGCAAGGTCCTCGATCAAGAGGCAGGCCCACGCAGGCCACCGTGGGCACGCTGTGCCCGGCGGGGAGGGACGGCCGGGCGGCTTCGCCTGGCGGGCGGAGAGTGAGTGAAGCCGTGCGCACAGCCACGGTGCCTCAGAGACACAGCGAGACCAAGGACCCTTGCAAAGCCTCACACACCGCCCGCCGGGCATGGGGACCAGCACACTTGCGCCCAAAGCAGCACTTGGCAATCTGGACCCCGCCTCTGAATCGATTGCAGACCTTGTTGTTGTTTTCAACTTTTTTTGGTTAAGTTTATTTTTGACTGAGAGAGAGCACAGGCAGGGCACAGGCAGAGAGAGAGAGGGAGACACAGGATCCGAAGCAGGCTCCAGGTTCCGAGCTGTCAGCACAGAGCTCGATGCGGGGCTCAAGCTCATGAACCTCAAGATCATGACCTGAATCTGGGAACCGAACCCTGGAAAAGCAGACCACGTTTCTCGGGCACGAGAAGGGCCCCTTGAGTAACCCGCAGGGACCGGAGAAAGCACCGGTACGGTATCAGGTGGCTAGGACTTTCTCCTACACGCCAGTCACTGAAAATGGAGGGGGACAACGGGAACAGCCCTCGTCCCAGCCCCGGGGGAGCAGCTGTGAGGCCCCTGTGGTTAAATGGACACAGAAGCAGTAGGATTCAAGCCGCAGAAGCCTTATCCTTCAGAGTCCAGATGTTTCCTTCCCCAACATCACTCAAGGGCCAGGACGCCTAAACGTGAAGCGAAATTAAAAGAAAAGCTACACGTACGCCAAAAAACGCATAGTTTTTTGTTTGTTCTGAGAGACAGAGCATGAGTGGTAGAGAGGCAGAGAGAGAGGGAGACACAGAATCCGAAGCAGGCTCCAGGCTCCGAGCTGTCAGTACAGAGCCCTACACACGATCATGACCTGAGCCTAAGCCTCAGACGCTTAACCGACGGAGCCACTCGGGTGCCCCCAAGCAATGAAGAATCAGCTGTACCTGGTGTAAAGCAAAGACTTGCAGAGACAGGGAAAATGAATCAATATAGCTGTACCATCAGAAAAATGATGATTTTGTTTTGGGAGACTAACCCATCATTTCCTTTATTTTCAGTTTTTTCCAGATGGTTTCAATGTTGCTGCCCCAAGGACAACCAGCATGCTTAAAAACGTACAAGCACCCGTACAATCAGCACACATCAACATTGCCCTTCTTACCGGTGTAAAAACATATGCACGAGTAACATAAACGGAGGCAGAATTTCATCAGCTTTGGCACCTGCAAGCCAGAGGCAAAGAAGCACCCTCACCTACGGGTGGGGGAGCCCTGTCCTCCCTTGGCCGTCCCTCCCCGCCTCCCAGGCCCCTGAAACAAGACACCCTCCTTCTCCCCTCGCTCACAGCCCCACAGAGCCTTCCTCACAGATCGCTCTGACTCCACTTATCTTTCTCTTTCTTTGATGGCCTAACTCCTCTAAATCCTGTTCCCCAGAGGGGAGAAAGAGTCTGCCACACAAGATGATAATTAATTAATCTGTCTGGAGACACGTGAGGTCGGCACAGTTGGGGTGACGGCAGTAGTGGCATCTAGCGGGTAGCCGCCAGGGAAGCTCCTCATCTTACGATGTACAGGACAGCTCCCTCCCCCACAACAAAGAACTACCCCTGACCCTAGAACAACAAGGGGGCGAGGGGCGCTGACCCTGCAGCCGAATCTGCTGTCGAAAATAAGTGAATAACTTCTGACTCCCCCCACTCTTAAGTACTAATAGCCGACTGCTGGCTGGAGGCCTGACCTAAACTTTGTTTGTTATACGTACTTTGTATGTTGTATGTATTATATACTGCATCCTTACGAACAAGAGAGCTAGAAAAAGTAAACGCGATTGAGAAAATCCTAAGGAAGGGCGGTGGGCCGGCTCAGTTGGTGGAACATGCCACTCTTGACCTCAGGGTTGTGAGTTCGAGCCTCGTGTTGCATGTAGAGATTACATAAACATAAAATCTTTTTTATAAATAAAGAAAATCAGAGGAAAAGATGTTTACATTACTGTAGTGTGTGTGTGTGTGTGTGTGTGTGTGTGTGTGTGTGTGTATGTGTGTGTGTGTGTGTGTGTGTGTATTTGGATCCACATAGTTCAAGCCAGGGTAAACTGTATGGGAGCCTAAACGTCTATAGTGCTAAAGTCGAAAAACCCTCTTCTAACCAAAACGATGATGTCATCAGATTGGGAGTATGGGGTTCACAGTGGGAAGAAATGTGTGTGGCTGGACGGTGAGAAGGAGGTGTGCGGAAAAAGGCCGAGTCCCGATTTCCCATACAGCGGGAGGTCAACAGGAACAAACAAAAGCAGCAGCGAGACAGAGCATAAGCAAATGCCCAGAAGCGTTAGCTAGAAAGTTGCCGTTGTTGGGCTCAGGGAAGGAGAAACGGCACAGGGAGAGTGTGCCCTGATGACCCGCCCGAGAACTAGTTGCTTATTTAAACTGTGCCGGAGCCACTCTGATGAAAATGAAAACAAAACTCAAAGAGATACACTAACATTTCGTCCCTTTTCCATGAAGTAAAACTGTTGCCTTATTTAAAGCACAGAATCTGGAGGGTCTGGGATTCAAGAGTCAGTAACAACAACACTAATAATGGGAAACCGGAAAGATTAAAAAAAAAGTCACTTTTGCGTTACAATAGAGAACATTCTGCCTTTTCCGAACCACCTTATCTGTCTGAACCTAAAATAAGGCTAGTCCAATGATTATTATTTTTTTGATGATACCCTACATCCTTCTACTAAGACGTTACCCAAAGAGAAGCCTTACCACTCACACGGGGGTGAACAGAACACCCTTGAAACACTACAAGCCAATGCAACTATTTGATCCAACAACGTAACAGGAAAACAATTCTTCCAGAACATACCAGCCTTAGACACTGGCAACGTTTTAAAAAGACCAAAGGGAGCAATGCAGGACCCTCGGCTCCTTCCAAAACCCTTCATGTGGGTGAAAGGTTTTAGCCTGGAGGAGGGGCAGCTGGCAAAATGTCTCCTCCAAGGGTTCCCCCCACTCCTGACCACAGGGTTTGAAAGAAGTGAGACCTGAATAAAAAGTCTATTGGGCTTTTCAACCCTGCAATGATCTTGGCGAATGTTTCCGGCGTTCAGGGCACAAGAAGAAAAGCCGCACAGAGGCCCTCAGCAATGCACACGTCCAGGTTTATGTCCATGCTGACATCAAACAACTTTGTCAAGACCGCAAGTCCAAAACGCTTACCAAACAGAAATGCCAGCCCTGTCCATGCAGGGCGCCCAGCACAGGAAGGCTCAGTTAAGCAATCCTGGCTCGCGGGAACAAGGTGAAAACGACTACTTTTAGGAGCGTTTCCTTACCATGCTCAGACCAACTCGATTTCTTTTTCTTTTCTTTCTTTCTTTCTTTCTTTTTTTTTTTCAAAACACCAGTGTCCGGACATGTTAGGAACTACTCACAACTGAACCAGGAAGCCCGAATCCAACATGGTGTGGAAGTGTGCACAGCTCAAGTTCATGGCTTTTCACACCCCAGAAGCCTCTAGATTTCTAGACCCGAGTGAGGCATAATTAATGTCCAAGGAAGACTCCTGCCCCCGTCGAACCTCACCGCGGGCAGACCTTGGGACAGGACATCACACTCCCTGGCCTCCCGCACACACCCATCACGTCTCAGGAGGACAAGGACCAGACGCCGACCGAGTGCACGGCTGGCCCCCCAAAGTGGCTGCGGCGGCACCGCGGAGGAGCACCCAGCACAGCACCCTGGCACGGCCACCGAGGAGGCGGCGGAGCTCCAGCCATAGGCCAGCTGCTGTCCGGTGCCACAAGGCAGCAGAGACACTGATGCCGCCGTGCCTTCACACACGGATTGTGCAAATCCCAGGGAAGTGGACACCTGTCCGTTCCAGAGCCTCACTCATCGTCCGGTCCCTCTTCCCTGAAACCTTTCCTGATATCTGACGAAGCACGTGGCTCCCGGGGGCAAAAAGAGAGACGTGAGGTCCACAACGTGTCCTGACCAAGGCTGCCGCTCGCTCCAACCTCCCCGCCACCGATGACGGTGGCTCGGCCGGGTCCCACAACACGGGGCGCCTTTGCAGACCACTAAGGAGGGAAGAGCAGGTGCTCAGGGACTCCCACCCCCACCCACCACCGCCGGCCAGGCTTTGCCCGGAGCCTCCTGCGTTCAGGAGCCCTGACCGACGGTTTACACAGGGCCTGTGCCACCTGCCTGTGTGCCCCGATTCCCTTCCATCCCACCCCCACTGTGCACACTAGGAAGCACATTGAAGGCCTCTCACTCATGCCCAGAGAAACATCTCAATGGCCCGAAGCCGCCTAAGTGGGTGAGGCAGGCTGCGGCGATCCCAGGCCACAGCTCGCCTGGCCTGCTGTACGATGGCTGTGGGCCCCAAAGGCACCCTCAAGGGAGCCAGCCTTGGGGCCACAGCTGGCCCAGGTTCCCGTCTCTCGCCCGTCTGGCTAAGGCACTGGCCTGCTTCAGGGAGGGGCTCCCGCACATGGGGAAGAGGAGGGGCCGGCCCTTCAGTCCTTCCCCCCTTAGCAAACATTCCTGAGGCTGCAGGAGGCCTGAGGACGGACAGCCTGCTGGTGGCCCGAGCTCCCTAAGGGATCCCCTCCCGCCCATTTGAAATTCTAGGCCCTCAAGAGACAGTTTAGGAATCAGGCTCCTCCCCTCCCCCACCCATGTTTTACATCTGCTGAATCCATGCAGCAAGGACCCCATAAAAACGGGACCACGTTACCCAGGTCCCTGGATAACCCGGATCCAAATGCGGCCTCGGAAACACTAAGGAGTCAAAACCTCTGTGGTTTCTTAGGACAAAGGCATCAGTCCGCCCCCCCCGCCCCCCGCCCCCGGCCAGGAGCCCGGAAAAACCGCACCCTGTGCATTTTCTAGCCTTAGTATAAGGTCAAGCTGCAAACAGGGGGAAAGTCCTGTGTGGATACAAAGGCGGCTACCACCTTCCGGGGGAGGCCTGGCGGGACCTCACGCGTGCATTTCGAATTCCAAGAATGCCACTCCCGGGGAGTTCAGGGTCCCTTTGACTTCAAACTAGGCTCAAAGAAAAGACTGTCTCTCCCCAGAAGCCCCAGTGAACGCCCAGGAACAGCGCTCAGCTCCAGCTTCCTTTCCTTTCCCCAGCGACAAAAATGCAGATGAGGCAAGTATTTGTTTGACTTTTACTATGTAAATAATGCCTGGCATCAAGGCCAGCACTTGGGGAGAAAACAGCCCCCCACAAAAACCGCCCAAAAGGCTGGGGTCCTCACAATGAAAAACGAGGCATGAGCTCTAAAAGTTAACATCTTTTTTACAACGAAAGTGACCACACTGTGAATCCATCCAGGGCAATTTTGCCCCCACGGGACGGACGTTTGACAGTATCTGGAGACTTCTGTTGGCTGTCATGCCTGGGGGGGGGAAGTTCAGTGGCATCACGTGAGTGGAGACCTGGGGGGCTTCCGAACATCCTGCCAAGCACGGGACAGCCCCCCCACAGAGGACACAGACCCGAGTATGAGTATCGGTGGTGCCAAGGCTGAAAGACCCTCATGTAATGCACGGCACACAGTCACTTGACAATGGCACTGCGCGTGTTTCCAGGTGGAACTGAGGGGAACCGGGGGCTCTGGGGATGGAGAGCTGGTCCTTAGGGGCCTTCTCCGGACTCACCAGTTTTGTTACCTCGGGCCACACCATTTAACTTCCCTTTGCCTCAGCTGTTGCATCTATAAAATGGGCTGAAAGGAGTTCCTGGGTGGCTCTGTCAGTTAGGCAGGATTCGATCTCACCTCAGGTCAGGATCTCAGGATTCAAGCGAAAGAGGCATGACGGGTTCCGCTTGCGGACAGCGAGGGGTCTGCTCCAGATTCTCTCTCTGCCCCTCCCCTGCTCATCCTTGATCTCTCTCTCTCTCTCAAAACACATTTCAAACATTAACAAACTAAAATAAAAGAGGCTGATAAAACTTGCTGGTCTGAAGATCACAGACTGAAGCAACCTTGTTCTCGGCATTTCTTCAGGTCTAAGATGCACACTCCTACGAGGCTTGCAAATCACACCCCCGTTATCATAAAAAGAGTCTGTCATCTGACGCTTGATCGAGCCACCCCTATGTCCGACTCTGTTACGTAGAAAGTGAGCTGTAGGATATCCCTGGGATCATTTATGTAAAATATTGGATTATGACTTTTTAAAGGCAAAGAAAAAAACAACCCCACCCCTCTTAGAACAATTATTATTTGGGCCCCAAATCACAGCAGCTGGTGTAAGGAGCCCCAGAGATTTTCAGTAGCTACAGACAGGAAGACTCAAAACTTGGATTCATCCAAATTCTACCAGCGGAACCCTTCTCTGCGGTCTCTATCCCAACAGCGGAGTCCCACTCTTCAAGTGGTTCTAAATGGTCACGCTTCCCTTCATCCTTTTCTAATAACGCGACAGTTAATTACCAGCTGTTGCAATCTAAGCAGGCCTAATTGACGACTTAATCCAAGAGGACAAACAGGCATGTGAAACACGGCCAATACCATGCAACGCAACGTGCAGTTAAAAACATACGATAAACGCACGTGGGAGCACGTATCTCTGCAAAGTCTAGCCCCGTGTACATGGGACGCTAGCACAGAAGTCCCAAACCCTCCTGAATCCTCACTATCTTAAATAAATAGACTCCCGGTTTCCAGACACACTGGAACAGCTATAAAAACTAAGCAGCAGTTTAAGGGAGAGACGGAGGAGCATCTCGGATAAGACTCACAAACATTTTGATTCCTGCAAAATCCGGAAACACAATCTGGAAAGGCCGGGCACACAGCGAGTGGCCTACTCACAAAAACTTGCAAAGTAGGAAACCACACCTTAGCACGCAGCTAGGAAAGCTAACCATCAGGCCAAAATCACGAACACACGGCCTCATGCCCCAAAAGGGCCCTGCTGTGTATCTGCTGAGTTTTACTGCCCCCCTCCTTCAGTCTAGAATGGGGCGCGCTGGACAGAGGAAGCAGGAGGCCAGGGAGAACGTACCAGGGATTTTAGGAACGAGAACGTGCTCTTGAATCCCCTTCTCCAGCTTCTGGCCAAACAATTGAATTTCACAGTTTTTAAGGTTATGTATTTATTTTGGGAGAGAAAGAGAGCATGCATGCGTGGGGGGGGGGGAGGAGGGAGGGGGGAAGGAGAGAGAAAGAGAGAGAGAGAGAGAACCCCAAGCAGGCTCCACTGTCAGTGCAGAGCCCAATGATGCGGCCTTGAACCCAAGAACTGTGGTATCATGACATGAGCCGAAACCAAGAGTCTGACGCTGAATCGACGGAGCCACCCAACCAGACGCCCGGAATTTCAGAGTTTCAAGTGACTTCCAACTTTCTTACACTGTGTATGCCCAAAGGCAAGACGTCACCTTAACTAATGTTTTACAATTTATCCCACCTACATATAATGACCCGTCTAAGAGCGATATGTTGAATTGTGTATATCTTTTTTTTTTTGAAGAAACACATGAGATGCTAAAGGTGTTAGTAATGCGCCATTTTTAACTTTTACCATCAGAAATGCCCTGTAAGACCTTTATTAAAAAGGCACAACTGTAACAGTCTTTGATATGCATTTATGCAGGAAAGTGCTCTTGCTGGGCAAAGTGTGTACCACCTTTTCAAAGAACCCAATTCGTTAATGGCTTACACATTAGTGAAATTTATAGCAATGACAGACTCTTTGCCCAGTTGAACACAAATTCAGAGCACATCTAAACAAACCTCCCCTCAGAGTCTATGGTTCTGTAAATATAAAAACAAAAGAAAATAGAGAACAGAAAAGTTCAGGGTCTCATTTGCTATATGAACAACAAAGCCACAAGGCTTCTCAAATTCATTCCGGGTGCTGTGGTGACTTCATACCTTCCTGTGGCAGGGAAGCTGGAAAGCAGGAGAAAAAACAAAAACAAAGAACAAAAACCAGCAAGTCACCTTCAAACTCTGGTAGTAGCCAAGAATTTTTACATTTTAAAGGGACCTTTGTCCCTAGGAATGGCCTGGCCCAACCCTTCCCGGAGACACTGACACTTTTATCCAGAAGCAAACAGGATGGGGCCGCCTGGGCAGCACAGTCTGTTAAGCGTCCTACTTTGGCTCAGGGCATAATCTCATGGTTCGTGGGTTCGAGCCCCTCGTCAGGCTCTGTGCTGACAGCCAGCTCAGAGCCTGGAGCCTGTTTCAGACTGTGACTCCCTCTCTCTCAGACCTTCCCCTGCTCGCTCTCTCTCTCGCTCTGTCTCTCAGAAATAAATAAAACATTAAAAAAAAAAAGATATCCAGAAGAAAACAGGATGGCAGGTTTGTCGTTTTCACAGATCCATACAAGCCCAGCTAGGAAATTTCAAGTTCGATTTCTGTTCCTGAGACCAGAGAATTCACAGAGCTAAGGCAGCGTCCTTCCCCCACCACACGCACAAAACGCCAAACACGTTCCTGACGAGACGCATTAGAATCTTGTTCTTGGAGCTAAGTCCCGCTTTTAAAAGGGACTCTGAAACTTTCGGTACGTTTCTGCAGGGATCCAGAACGCTGTGGATCTAGGGCTGGAAGCCCAAAGTCTGTAAATATTGATGGGCTGATGGAAATCGAGAAGCTGCGATGGCGACAGCTGCCAGTCTGCGTGTCCCAGTGACAAGGGGCACAGGTTCAAGGGGTGCAGAGCCAAGGGCCTACAGTGGCAAACACAGGTGGGGAAGGTTCAGTCCACCCCCCGGCACGTGGGGTGGCTCCTCCCCCACCTCTGGGCAGCCCCACAGGTGCAGGCCGCCGCTGGAGAAGCCAGGAGTGACAGGGGACCCAGCCCGGTCCCTTCTCGCAGGGGGAGGGCAGGGGACCCGGAACAGGAGCCATTTAAACCCTGCGCGGCGCTTGGAGTCAGCAGGGCTGGGAGCCACCGCCGAGCGACCGGGGTGGCGCCGGGACCACGCACCCATGCGTGTCCCGGGGCCCCGGTCCCCGCAGGGAACCCAGGCGGACCCGCGCCCGCCCCGCCGGCGCCCCTAACCCCGACGAGTCCCCCGCCCCGAGGCCGCCTTTGGGCTGTCACCGTGAGGGTCCCGCAGCTGCCTCACCTTGGTGATGACGAGCGGCTCGCCATGCTCGCGGCCGCCCTTCAGGGTGAAGCCCCACGGGGCGCCGCCGCTCAGCTGCACCTCCACCAAGCGCCCGCCGTCGGCCGCCCGCGCGTCAGCCTCGGCCAGACGCTCGGGCCGCGCGCGGGGCGCGGGGCGCGGAGGCGGCGCGGCCGCTCAGCCCCCAGAGCCCGCCGGGCCCGCGCCCATGCACTCTGGGGAGCCGGGCCGTCCGAGGGCGAGGGAAGGTCCGTGCGCTCCTGCGGCCACCGACCAGTGGCGAACTTGCGCCGCAACTGCCAGGGAGGGAATGGGGCGCGGGCGGCGCGGCGCACGGAGGTGGGCGGGGCCTGCGCGCTCCAGGGCTCGGGCGGCTCGGGCGGCTCGGGCTGCACGGTCGGCACGGGGCGGGGCGCGCGCCGGGCTCCCGGGAGCTGCCCGGAGGGTGGGAGGGACTGCCCCGGGACCCGCGCGGCCGCTAGCGATGGAGGGGCGACAGGCGCTCTGAGCTGTCCCCAGGGGCCGAGGGCCTACGCGCACACTGTGCCGGTGAGCCGGCCAAGGATACGAGTGCGAGCTCGGGGCTCCCCTCTAGTTCCCCATGGGGCGGGGGGCGGGGGCGAGGGCCGGCGCCCGCACGGAACCTGTGCGGCCCGCCGGATGCTGGAGCGCGCTCCGGCTGGCGCCACCCCCACCCCAAAGTTGCCGGAGGGTACAAGGGGGCGGAGCGCGCCCTCCGGCCCTCGCCCTGCTCGGCGGAGTCGAGAGGTGGCCGGGAACCGCGACGCGAAGACCGGGCCTTCCTCCCGCGCGAGCGCAGGGCGGCGTCCGGAGGCTCCGGGCGCGCCCGCACCCTGCCCGGGAGGCCGAGTCGCGGCCGCTGAGGCGGCGGAAGCGCGGGCCGGGGCGGGGCGGGAGGAGGAGGGCCGCGCCGGCCGCGGGCTCCTGACGGCCGCCCAGGTGAGGCCGGAAGCGCGGCGGGCGGCCCCGGTTCGGCCCCGCGCGGCTCCGCGAGCAGCCGGCCGGCTCCCGCACGCACGTGTTTTGCCCCCAGGCCCAGGCTTGGGACCCGCGGGTCCCGGGAGCCCTTCGTGAGAGCCTCCCTCCGCCGCGCAGCGCGGGCCGAAGCTCTGGCCCTGGGAGGGTGCTTTAAAGTCCGGGCAGGGGAGAAGGGCGCCTGATCTCTTCCCATGTGGCGCTGCCCATCCTCCCACCAAGTCCCTGCTGCAGCGCCCGGTCCAGAAAAGGCATGGCCTGTCCTTGGCTCTTCCTAGCCCTTCTAAGTTGCAGTCCTGGAAGTCTTTGCGCCCGGACCCTGTCCTCACTTTCGTAGGGTGGTGCCACGACGTCTTACTATCCCACGCCTGCATTGCCTACGATGGAGAGGTGGGCTGAAATTACTGAAAGGGTGGACCTCCTAGCGCTACCCCTTTTCAATGCACATAAAAGTCTGGCATAAAGAAATATCTGTATTGGCACGTATTTGCATGCTTTGCAAGGACATAAAATCTTCCTTTTATTTGGAAGGATATCAAAATCGCTTGTTGCTTCAGAGAAGCTCCATCCGGGTACTTGGAGCAGGTGGGGATGGGATGGACCTCAAGGAAGAGCTCGGAGACCACTGGGCAGAAAAGTGAGGGGTCTCGGTCTCTGTCGAGCAGACACAGGGAACCTCCAGTCTGGTCTCCGTTTCTTCAGTGGTCAGGGGAGGGATTTCCGTTCTTGGCTGAGGGGTTTGGGTCTCATCCAGGCAATTGAAGGGAGAGTGCAAACTTCGCTCGGCACCTCGGGCCCTGGGAAATGATTACTACCCCCATAAGTAACTTCCCAACTACGGCGTCCAGAGTGTCTCCAGGTAGAGTGACCAGGATTTTTTTTCTTTGTAAAGGGAGGGATAAGGAGCATGCCTGTTAGAATCCGTCTCAAGTGTACCTTGACTGGAGCGCTCATGCAAATCTGCACAAATTGATTAAATTGCACAGAACTAAATAGACACACACGGGAGTGTCCCGAAGCTGGGGAAATCTAACCAAGCTGGGCAAATTGTATCAATGATAATATTCGGACTGAGGTGCAAGGTGCAGGGGATGTCCCTATACTGTTTTTGACCACTAAATGTGCTTCTGTACTTACCTTCAGGTAAAACATTTACTTTAAAAAGCGGATGGATTGAAAACCCCAAAGATAAAGGACCATGTAAATGCGCTTAGAATTTTTGGCCGTTCCCTAGTCTTTTTTTTTTTTCCTTTTTTATGTTTTATTTATTTCAGAGAGAGAGAGAGAGACAGCGTGAGCAGGGGAGGGTCAGAGAGCTAGAGAGATGCAGAATACCAAGACAGACTCCAGGCTCCGAGCTGTCAGCACAGAGCCTGACGCGGGGCTCAACCCATGAACCATGAGATCATGACCTGAACCGAAGTCGGACGCTTAACCGACTGAGCCACCCAGGTGCCCCAAGCCGTTCCCTAGTCTTAAAACGCACAGCCCTGCCCAGTGGTATTAACTTAAATCTCCATGAACCAGGGCTGAAATTCAGGTCATTAGACTGACTAAGCCAAGTTCAAGATTTCACTGTCCCCCTAAATCACAGCCAAACAGCTTTAACATTTTATGTAGACCATGTAACGAGATTACGTATCTGCCACTTGAAAGGGTTATAAACTGTTTGTAAAAAAAAAAATAATAAAAAGTTTAGGAGGGAGGAAACAAAAGGGTTATTTATACTGTTCATTCCTCACACTCAGTGCGGGTTGACATTTATCCTTACTACATTTCATTTTACTGAGTCTGTTCTTAATCTTCACATGAAGCATTCCTCTCAGCTGAGCATGAGTGGAAGATTTCTAAGGCTGCTCCCTTGCAGTAAATACAGCAGAAGCCGCTGTGGCCTGCTTGGAGACAGATGCCCTCTCTCCGACCCTCAGAAGGCCTTTCATGGACGTTCTTGGGTTTATATAGTCGGGCAAATCCACCCTCACACCTAGGCTTCTGTGTCATGTCGGTTGTATCATCACAAGACACTGTAACATATCTTGGAAGACATCGATACCTCGTAACTGAAAGGCATTGCCCCGGTTCATTAGCCCCGCACCCTTTTTGGAAGAGTTTACTGTGACACTGAACCAGTGTGGACTTCGCAGTGGTAATGGTTTTCTAAGAACTCACAACTCGGCCAGATTTTCCAAGGACAGAATATATTTGTTAGCATCTAGCCTTTCTTTCGGAAAGCCAGGGACAATTAGGTTTTATGAGCGTATGTTCTTCTGGCCCTGCAGACGTGACCCTGTGACCCCCCACCGTCTAGGCATTCCATAGCACGGGCTATGCCGCTGTTGCAAATCTGACGCTTCCTTTGATAGAGGAGAGACAGGTGAAATGAAAGGTAGTTCTTTTGGAGTCTGGCGTGCTCAGTCCGCAGAGCATGTGCCTCTTAATCCCCGGGTTGTGAGTTCCCAGGCCCCACTCTGATTGTGGAGATGACTGAAAAAGTTCTTTCCCTTTCCTGATAGTGAATGAACCAATCGATGAAATAGAAGACCAGTTGAACCAACTTTCAGAGATTTCATCAATAGCTAATCCTTTTTATGAAATAGAGTTCAAATTAGTTTAGTTTTTTTCTTCTAAAAAACAGAGGATTTGTAACTATAGAATGCAGTGGAGGATAGGGTACCAAAGCTTCGCCTTTACCTTCCAAAGTGGTAGCTCAGAAATGCCGAGTTTTCCGGAACACCTGTGGCAGTGTTTAAAGGGCAGTGTTAGCCAATTTCTACTTCACCCACTGCGTACCTGTGTTGGGGTCCCTACAATTCAGATGGAGAGTCCATCCAGGTCCGAGTGCTTAGCTGGGGGACGGAGGGGCCAGCTCCAGGAAAACATCGACGCAGTGACTTTGCCCTTCACCAGCGTTCGTCATCTTGCTTTCCGCCAGCTATGATTAGGAACATTGGAATTTAACTTAGTTGCCCAGTGACCAAAGCTGAGTGCTGCGTAACCACACCCCCACCTTGTCTCCCGACTCAGAAGGATTTTCCCCTGGGCCTTGTTGGCTGAGTATATACAGATCTGTAGGGGAGAGACCTCGTTCTGTGCGGGGCGGCTCTGCCTGCGCGGGCGCCGTTCTCCTGTGCGAGGGCGCCACCCTGGGAGTCGGGCTCCCGGTGCGCGGCACCTCTGCCTGGGGAAGCGAGAGCCACAGCAACGAAGAAGTGGTAGCCCCGAGTCACCGGGAACCTACTCTGTACCCGGCACATTATGTAAAGGGACCTCCGGGACACAGCTGCTTGAACACGCATCACCGCAGATTACAGAGGGAGAAACTGAGCCCCACAGGGATTAATCCTTCGCTTGAGGTTGCTGAGCCCGGTCCCACGGGGGACACACGCACTCACGCTCTTCCACTCACAGGGACCCGTGCCGGATTGGGTACTGGGGGGTGGTTTGCACCGAGCTAGGGAGTCGGCTTTCCTCTGTAAGAGGTTTAGACCCTGAGCCGCCTTTTGAGGTTCCCTTGATCTCCAGACAAGAAAGAGGCTGCAGCATCCTATGTGGAAACCTGGCCTATAAAACTGGGGACTAATTTAGGTTTGCTTGAGTTCCAATCTTTGGGGGCCTTGGAGACGTGTCCTTTAATTTTTTTTTTTGCTTTGTTTAGTCATTTTTGAGAGACACGGAGCTTTAGCAGGGGAGGGGCAGAGAGGGAGACACAGAATGTGAAGCAGGCTCCAGGTTCTGAGCTAGCTGTCAGCACAGAGCCCGACACGGGACTCGAACCCACAAATCGTGAGATCATGACCTGAGCTGAAGTCGGCCACCCAACCGACTGAGCCACCCAGGCGCCCCATAAGTTTTAAGTTGATAAACGAGCAGTGTCTTACGGTATGAGTAGTACATGACGCCGAACAGCACATGATCACACCGATCCGATGGTTGTCTCTCTCTGTCTCTGCGGGATTGTGGGTGATCTTCTCCCCTGCTCGAATGCTCGGTCTCAGGCCGTGGTGTTTGGCAGAAATCGGTGATGTTTCCGAACGGTGGAAGGTGCCCAGAGCGGGCACTAGTGTATTTTTTGTCACTGCAAGCACCTCTGGACCGTCCTTTGCTTTTCCAGACAAGAGTGAGCTTAGGAAAGCTTCGCTTCCTTCTAGGTCAGGCCGCCTGCCGATAGAGACCCTTTCGTCCGCTGCCTGATTGCAGTTCCATTCACCTCAGTACCTGACAAGAGTTTGTTCATACTGCACCGTGGCCAACGTCTCTTAGTAGTGGCCAGACTCTTCTAATTAACCCTCCTCTCTCCTGTCTCCCGCACACCAGCGACAAGGCTTTCAAAGGTATGTGCGGGTTCATTTGTTTTCCTTTACAGTTTGCATTGTCTTTAGTATCTTGTGTTATATTACAGAACTGTAATCATTTTGATATGAGTATCTTGGGCTTGTCGAATGAATCATCAGAGTTTCCATTATTTTTTAGGGGAAAATTGCTTTGATATACAAGTGCTTTAGATTCCAAGCATGTTTCCGGAAAGAATTATGATTGCAAATCAAGGTTTTTATTGTATGTATAAAACAATACTTTTCAACTTGGGAGTACTTAAAAAGAGATATCTACTCTTTTTAAAGTGTTGTTTGTTTTTTTTTAATTTTTAAGTTTAATTATATAAGAGAGAGCACGGGGGAGGGGCAAAGAGATAGGAAGAGAGAGAATCCCAAGCAGGCTTCACACTGTCACAGTTTGGAGCTCCATGCCGGGCTCGAACTGCCGAACTGTGTCCTGAGCTGAAATCAAGAATAGATCACTTAACCAGCTGAGCCACCCAGACGACCCTAAAAGTCTTCATTTTTAAAATGCAGTTTTAGGGGCCCGTGGGTGGTTCCGTCAGTGAAGCGTCTAAGGTTGGCCCACGCCATGATCTCACAGTTCATGGGTTCGAGCCCCTCGTCGGGCTCTGTGCTGACAGCCGTGAGCCTAGAGCCGGCTTCAGACAATGTGTCTCCCTCTCTCTCGGCCCCTTCCCTGCTCACACTCTGTCTCTCTCAAAATTAAATATAAAAAAAATTGAAACATAAAATGCAGTTTTATTTTTTTTTAATTTTTTAATTTTTTTTTTTTTACTTTATTTCTAGGAGAGAGAGAGAGAGAGAGCCAGCGTGAGCAGGGGAGGGTCAGAGAGAGAGGGAGTGACAGACTTCTGAAACAGGCTCCAGGCTCTGAGCTGCCAGTCAGCACAGAGCCCGATGCGGGGCTCGAACCCCCGAACCGCGAGATCATGACCTAAGCGAAAGTCAGATGCCCAACCGACTTAGCTACCCAGGCGCCCCTAAAATGCAGTTTTAGAAAGCCATTGGCTATTTTTCACTTTTTATTTTTTTTAATAACGTAGCCAGCAGTACCTCTCGAGCACTTTAACTGGCCCAGTGCTGGGGAGAGGTCGCTAAGGAATGTAAAGGATGCAGGAAATCGGAAACATTCACTCTGGCCAATGAAGAAAATACAATAGGAAAAAAAAGTGCACCATCAGGCACAAGATGACTTTTAACTGCAAAAGTTCTAGCAGGCGAGAAAGAAACCCAGGTAGAGAAGCAGGGTAGAAAAGGAGTTAATCCAGCGATGGGGGAAATTTTAAATTCTTCCTCTTTGTGGAAATCTCAGGTAGGCCCAAAAGGAGAACTCTGGCTTCATTCCTGCCCCCTTTTCTCTCAAAAGGATTTCAGACACATCAAGGGCAGAAGGACTGAGGAAGTGGGGCTGCGGGTTCATTGGACTTGGGTGCGGACCCTGTGAGCAGAGGAATGTTCCTTACAGGGACGTTGAACGCGTCAGGACCGAAACGCTGTGAATGAGTTCAGCAGCTTCCCAGTCCTGCCCCTTCTGACTGTGCGTCCTGCGCCCCGACTCCCCAGCCCAGGCCGTGCGCGCAGGGTAGGGCGAGTGAGCAAGCGTAACAGCCCCTGGGCTTCTGGCCGAAACGACCGGGCGGTGGCCGCAGAACGGGTGCGGGTGGGCAGTAAGGAGTTGCTTCGGGCAGGTTGAGCCTTGAAACGCCTTTGGGATCCCCTGTGCGTTTTCTACGGCTGTTGTAAGAAATTGCCATAAGCTGCTTAAGACTTTTTTTTTCCTTCACGGAAGCCAGAAATGTGAAATCTCGGTGTCTGCAGAAGCACAACCCCCTCACGGAGAGAATCTGCTCCCTGGCCCCTCAGGTGTCTGGTGGCTGCTGGCAATCCGGGCGTTGTGACCACATCAGTCCAACCTTGGCATTTGTGGCCACGCAGCCTCCCCTGCCTCCGTCCAGGTGGCCCTGAAATGGTGAGAGGAGAAGGTTCCAGTGGGACACTAGACCCCCAGGCCCCTGCTCGGCCTCACTTCCCTGCAGAGGACCCCACATGGGACGCAAATGACTAAGTATAGATGGAGGGGTGGCGAGGACTGAACGATACCCAGAAGCCCTTGGGGGTGGGTGTGGGATATGAATAGGAGTAACACGTGAGAGGGGCGCCTGGGTGGCTTAGTCGGTTAAGCGTCCGACTTTCGCTTAGGTCATGATCTCGCGGTTCGTGGGTTCGGCCCCGCGTCGGGCTCTGTGCTGACTGCCAGCTCAGAGCCTGGAGCCTGTTTCAGTCTGTGACTCCCTCTCTCTCTGACCCTCCCCTGCTCACGCTGTCTCTCTCTCTCCTAGAAATAAATAAAAAATATTTAAAAAAATAAAAAAATAAAAAATAAAAAGGAGTAACACATGAGAAGTGCTCCAGGGACCAAGGAAAGCCTGAGCCAGTTTTGGGAGAGACTGTGGATGCATTTAGTCTGTACAGCCCCCTTGAAGCGCCCGCTAGCACGGATGGTTAATGCGGCTGTCGTAGGTCAGGCCCAGGGGGACATTCGGCGCCAGGCGCCAACGCCGGAAGGTTTCAGGGGCGTGAGGGCCAGTCAGTTGCTGGAAGCAGCAGCCCAGGTGCTGGTCAGCCGGACAGGCGGCTCCGGGGGAAGGACGCCGACAGGCGCGGAGGCAGGCGGACGTTAGCGGCGCCTTGGGGGAGCCGTGCAAACGCTCCCAGGAAGGTGCCCCGCAGGGAGAGGGTCAAGGCCAGAAAGGGGAGGGGCAGGAGGAGGGCCTCGCACCCAAAGTAGGACAGAATCGGCGTGCTTTCTGCCGGCAGGAGGGCCACTGGAAGAGCGAGGGCCCCCGGCAACTGGGCGATTCTGAGCAGGGCCCCAAGCAGAAAGAGACCGTGTGGTCCAGGGCCGGGACCAGCGGGCCCCACGGCCTCATGGGGCCCCCGAAGACGACTTTGGATGCCAGCCGCCATGGAGGACAACGGGGGACTAGTGAGGAGCCTAAGTAACGTCATTTTGAGTTTAAGGCCTCCATGGAGAGCAACCTCGGGCTGCTCGTAGCTCCAGTCCCAGGAAGAGCCTCAGACTGCTCAAGGCTGAAGCCACCCTCGGACCGCCCTCAGATCAGCCAATCGAAAGAAGTGAAAAACATTCCTGTGGTCTGAGTCAGGGACTGAGGACTATAGATAGTTACTTTGTACAAACTAGCCAATCACTCACCGCTTGCCTAAACCCCACGGGGGCCCTTTGAACTCACCTCATAATTGGTCACTTTCAAAGGATTCTCCTAGGTCATGATTGGGTCCCGCCAAAAGTAACGAACGCCTCACAGATACTGAATGGTCAAAACTATAACCATGGGTGTTGTACAATTGTGACTGGTGTCTGTGTGATGATGCTATACGTACAACGTGTGCACTGTAACACCCCCGTCCCTTACCCCATAAAAACCCTGCTCGCTCTTGTTGGGGGCTTCACCCTGCAGCCGCTGCACCGGTTGACTGGTGAGCCCCTGCTCGAGCTTGTACTAAAGACCCTTATGTACCTGCATCGGTGTCGGCTCCTTGGACGTCTCCGGGGACTCGCGATTTGAGCCTAACAGTCTGTGTGCCCATACACCGGAGTTTCTGTGCCCCAGCTGGAGCTGTGTTTCACGGGCTACTTGTGGAAAAGAAGGCGCGACAGCGCTCCTCGGAAGGGGGCTGCTGCGTCAGGCTGTCAGTCAAAGGTATGTAACCCTGTTAATTTCACCATCATTATCCCAGGAGACTACAAGCGGTCGTGGGGCACCCAGGTCGGCGTCCAAATCTGTGGGCGGGGCAGAGCCCCAGGGACTGTGTTACACGTCAAGAGGGTCACCCGCACGCCTCCATGTCCCGTGAAGCCTTCCACTCCTTCTACAAAGAAAGACGTAGCCCCCCTCCCATTTCAGTCCCAGCGAGGAACTTGTTTGTAGCCCTGGCAGAGACTGTAACCCAGACCCTAAAGATCTCTTCATGCTGCATATGTGGGGGAATCAACGTGGGGGATCAGTGGCCATGGAAAGCCAGGGAATTAGATCCCCACAAGCCTTATAATGGAACAAAACACCCCAGTTCCACTACCAGGGTTTGCTCCTCAAAACCTTCATTATTGGGAAGACTATCTTTGCCAATGGGGAGGAAACTTCACCAGCTCTGTTGGAAACTTAACGTGGCTGGGCCAAAGGCTGTATAATCCAGCCACCCGGGAAACCCAAAGGTGGGGGTGCCCAGGTTACCTTGAGCTGGATCCTCACCCCTGCCTAACTTCTCCCATCTCCAGGAGGCTTGGAAAATGTTGACGCAGCCATCGAATGGCGGGTCCCAGGAGGGCTCTGCTGGATACGTGGAAAAAACAGCTTGTACGGTACTTGCTTCAGGCTGATGAAGGTCATGAATGTTGGTGCCTGTTTGTCCGTCTTTCTGCTCCCAGCTGCTAGGGAGGACCATCTGGAAGTTCAAATGTACGGAGGTAGGGAGACTCGAAGGAAGCGGCGTGCCCTACAAGTTGGCAATTGGAAAGACGATGGGTGGCCTCCCAAGCATATAATCCCATAGTATGGCCCTGCCACCTGGGCGGAGGATGGGTCCTGGGGCTACCGCACCCCCATTTACATGCTAAACCGCATAAGCAGACTGCAAGCAGTTGTAGAAATTATAACCAGTGAAACTGCCAGAGCCCTTAACTTACTAGGCAAGCAGCAGACCAAAATGTGCAAAGCCATCTATCCGTCGCTTGGCCTTAGATTACCTGCTCGCTTCTGAGGGAGGGGTTTGTGGAAAGTTTAGCCTGAGCAACTGCTGCCTCCGGATAGATGGTGAGGGAAAAGTCACAGAGGAGATCACAGATCGAATGAGGATTGCTCATGTCCCCTCCCGACCTGGTCTGTCTTCAGCCTCGTTGAGGCCATGGTTGAAAGAAAGCCAGCCACTCACAGAATGATGTTACGGAAATAAAAGCCTCTAAACCAAAATGATGTTCTTGGACGCGAAAGAGAGGGGTCCGAGCTTCAAAGTGGGGAATGTGGTAGGGTCCCCTCCCTAAGGAACGTAGACGAAAAATGTAAAAACCTAAAGATAAAGGAAGGCAACCTGGCTCTATGCAGATATGACCTACCTCACCATCCTGTAACCTGAGACCACCTCATCCTAGGGCGTGTTCGCGCGTTACCATGTATGGGAGACAAAGAAGTAGAGACTGTACAGAAAAGCTCGCCACCTGGTGTTCAGGGCTCATTGGTCAGGTATGAACCCAACGGAACCAGTGCCCGCACGAATAAAGGTGCTTCCTGGAAAGGAAAGTCTCTGTGCAAGAATCCCGCTACACTCCGAGACACAAAATGGGACTTTCGTCTTAGTTTGGAAGCATTGTGGCTAAAGCCCCGCTGTTTGTGCAGACAGGTCCCAGGGCTCATGGAGACAGAACGGGCGAGTTCTCTGCCTGCCCCCAGGGTGGTCATTGGGGAAAGAGTGTCGCACCCTCATGCCAAGTGACAGCTCCCTGAGAAAGTTGGGATAGCTCCGAGACAGATTGGCGTCTCATTCTCTGGTGGCATTTCTGGAAGGGTAGCTGACTGCTGATCAGCCACTTTTGTGGACAGGAGCAAAGGGCATCAGAGAGGAGGAGGGCTCAGCAGTGGGTGAGCGAGCTCTCCAAGTAACGCCTGAGAACGCCGCCGCATATCCATTAGCACAAAACTTAGCAGCTTAAAACCGCAAACTCAGCCTGACCCAGGGCTGCTACTCAGGCTAACAGATCCAAGCAAGGATTTTGAAGGCTAGTGACTTCCTTGCAAGGGACAAAAGTTTTACCTGGGGAATGGGTAGTGGAGGGTGTAAATTATCTTTTATCCTTGCAGTTCCTGAGAGGTAATCAAAGTCTAGATCTAAGTGGCTCTCTTAGTCATGTGCGTGTAGGCGGCCAAGTCCAGGATTCCTTCTTTCTCCCTGGGGTCCCTGGATGAGGCGGGGCATTTTGCTTTAAGCAAAAGCCAGGGATTTCTGGGAGGGCGGAGACCAATAGTTCACCTTTGCTTTAAAACTTCAAAATTACGGAGGCGTGACGAGAGGAGACAAAGGGGGGTGAAAAGGCAGCCCCATGGATGGGCCATGTCCACATCCTCCACGTGACCCTCAGCTGAGGTCAAAGGCATAGACCTTGTGGTCAGAGATCAGAGCTCAATCGGTGCAGGGCTTGGGGTACCCAAGAGGAAGATGGGAGGGGTTTTTTTGTCTTTTTGTTTTTACTTTTTTTAGCATTTATTTTCAGAAACAGAGACAGAGTGCATGCAGGGGAGGGGCAGAGAGAGAGGGAGACACAGAATGCGAAGCAGCTCCAGGCTCAGAGCGCTCAGCACAGAGTCTGACTCGGGGCCCGAACCCACAAACCATGAGATCATGGCCTGAGCCAAACTCCGACATTTAATCCACTGAAGCACCCAGACGCCCCGAGGATGGGAGTTTGGACACCAGTCTGGCAACCTTACCCTTGATTTCCCTACATTGTATCTGGGGAAGACTTTTTGTTTCCAATCTCAAACCCCTTCTGGGTCCCAACCTGCTTCTAATTAGCCAACTAACTCACAGTATAAAGGTCTGTTACCTGGGTCCCCAGTACCGACTCGGCGGTACCAGTGAGAGCCAACACCAGCAACTTCCAAGCAGCAAAAAATAATGTGTGTGTGAGATTCCAGTGAGACTTCCTTGTAAGGTCTCCCAAATGCAGCAGGAACCTTCTGTCCCTTCCTGAGGATAGCATTTGCGTCACTGTGGAATGCCTCTTCCCTTCGTACTCCAGATTTTGAGAGACAAAAACCCGGAGATACTTCTTTTTTTTTTAATATTTTTTAATTTATTTCTAGGAAAGAGAAAGAGACAGTGTGAGCAGGGGAGGGTCAGAGAGAGAGGGAGTCACAGACTCTGAAACAGGCTCCAGGCTCTTAGCTGGCAGTCCGCACAGATCCCGACGCGGGGCTTGAACCCACGAACCGCGAGATCATGACCTAAACGAAAGTCGGACGCTTAACCGACTAAGCCACCCAGGCGCCCCGCCTCTGTCATTTAAGTATTTTTTTTTATTTATTAAAAAATTTTTCTTTTAATGTTTTACTTATTTCTAGGAGAGAGAGAGAGAGAGAGACAGCATGAGCAGGGGAGGGTCAGAGAGAGAGGGAGTGACAGAGTCTGAAACAGGCTCCAGGCTCCGAGCTGGCAGTCAGCACAGAGCCCGACGCGGGGCTCGAACCCACAAACCGCGAGATCATGACCCAAGCGAAAGTCGGACGCTCAACCGACTAAGCCACCCAGGCGCCCCTCAAGATTTTATTTTTAAGGAATCTCGACAAACAATGTGTGACTCCAACATACAACCCTGAAATGAACAGTCATATGCCCCACCAGCTGAGCCAGCCAGTGGCCCCTCCAGTCGTTTCTTATAGCGGTCAACATGCCTGTCCCTTTTGGCTCCTCAGAAAGAGAAAGGCTTGTCCTGCTCTGTCATCTCTTTTCCCACCAAGAACTTGTTATGGTATCGATGGTTTTTTTGACTTTAGTAGGAGATAAGACGTTCAAGAACATGTATCCATTCAGGACATAATTTCAAATTGGAATGGATTTACCTTTTTTAAGATGTTTGTTTGAGGGAGAGTAAGAGAGAGCATGTGTGCATGAGCAGGTCAGGGTCAGAGAGAGAGAGAGAATCCCACGTGGGGCTCAACCTTGTGAATCACAAGATCACGACTTGAGCACAGCTGAGGAGTCGGACGCTTTACTGACTGAGCCACCCAGGTGCCCCTGGATTTCCTAATTTTTGACTGAATAAATCATTTCCATCATTCGTGATTTTAAAAGCACATATCAAAGTGTTTTGAAGTCCCATTTGGTGGCTAGTCAAGTGTGTGTAACGCTTCTACAATTTTTTTAAGAGATAATTTTGTGTGCATTTAAGGTGTGTGTGCGTGCGCATGAAAGCCGCTCCAAAGACAGCCACATTTATGTAAACGAATTTGCCTTTAATTGTCCGTGAGTGTGTGTTATTTGACCTCGAATTCATAGCTGAGCCCTGGGCCTGAAAATCATTACGTTCCTTTTTGGGCATGAGAAGTATTCATTAAAAACAAAACTTCTTTCCTTTTTGAGCTGAAAGGTCCAAAGGCAGAAGAAGGGGAACTGAAAAGCCGACAGTCCTCATGGTAAAGAATGGTAGAGGGAGGTCTTTGGACACGTAAATGTAAGAATAATTGTTTCTTCCCACAGAGGATCGTAGAATTAGTTCTGCTTCCTGCACATCCCGAAAAAGCACCTAAAATGTGGTTTTAGATGTGAAACACCGCCCTTGACTTCACTGACCACTCAACTATTCTTAATAGTTCATGCCTGCCCGTTTATTTGTGGCTCGGTTCTCTTGGTTAGCAAACATTTATTTTAACGTAATAGCCTTAGCTACTCACGTCATAATCGTCTCTGAAATGCAGCTCTGTTTTCTTTTTCCTTGGTGTTCATTCCGTCATTAATGTCAGTTGCAACTTTCTATACTATTACTTTTGGTACATTTACTGCATCCGACTGTTAACCATGGCTTTTCTCTATGGAATGGCTGTGTTCCAGCAAATTTAGCTGTGAACTGAAAATCAAATCTCTGGGAAGCAAATCCTGTTTTGCCTTCCATTTGAGCTTTTTGTATTTAACAGCTGGCTCGCCTGCTTTGAGGGAGAAAGCATTTTAAATGGTGTGTAAGGAGGTGGGTCGTTCGGGATTAGATAGGTCCTGAACCGCTGTTAGATAGCACTGAACCTCTCAGCTACGCAAAAAGAGCTTCTGTCGGGACTCGGGCGTAGCCCTGGCCGCTCTTTTTTCTAGACCGGGGTGAACGGTCTTTCAGTTTCCACCTGAGAACACGGTCAGCTCATTCTCCCTTCGTCACCACAAATCAGTTTTGTTTGCTGTGTCCCAGGTCAGACTTCCTCTCCCGTTTGCGTCCCCGTCCTGCCGGCACCATGACTTCCGCCCCAGGTTAGCCCCAAACATCTTCCGGCCCCGGGGCTTTCAGAGCCGTCAGGAGGGATGTTGAGGGATGTTGAGGTCACTGCTGACCTCATGCTTTCCATCTGGGGCTCGTCACTGGCGTTCGGAAAGGGCTTTGGCTTTGATCAATTTTTCTGCTCTGTCGAACTAAGCCCTCCCCACATGTAAGTATTGCCGGGTTCTTCCCTTTCCTTCGTGGGTTGAGATACAGGCCCTCAGACCTTGCTGCTCGAAGTAGGATCCACTGACCAGCGGCGTCCACACTCCGGAAGCTTGTTACAAATGCAGAAGCTCATGAAATGCAGGGCCTCACCCAGACGTCTCAATAAGCACAATTAGAATCTGCTTTTCAGTGAAACCTACAGCGGAATAGACCTGAAACCTGATGAATTTTATTCTCAGGTCTGATATTTAAATGTCTTTTCAGCTCAATTTAATTAAAACAATTTTTTATTTTTTTTAATAGAAAGAGAGAGCATGAGCACAGGAAGACCAGAAAGAGAGAGAGAGAGAGAGAGAGAGAGAGAGAAACAGAAATCGAAGCAGGGTGTAGGCTCTGAACAGTCAGCACAGAGCCGGACATGGAGCTCAAACTCCCCAAGTGCAAGATCATGCCCTAAGCCAAAGTCGGATGCCCATCCGACTGAGCCACCCAGGTGCACCAAGTGCAAGTTCATTTTAAACTCTACTCAGTCCCTATCTCTTTCCACCGTCTTCCACTGTATATCTATAACTAATTAGTTAATCTGGCTCAGACATTGCCTCTGTCATTTAAGTATTTTTTTTATTTATTAAAAAAATTTTTTTTAATGTTTTATTTATTTCTAGGAGAGAGAGAGAGAGACAGCGTGAGCAGGGGAGGGTCAGAGAGAGAGGGAGTGACAGAGTCGGAAACAGGCTCCAGGCTCCGAGCTGGCAGTCACCACAGAGCCCGACGCAGGGCTCGAACCCATGAACCGCGAGATCATGACCTAAGCGAAAGTCGGATGCTTAACCGACTAAGCCACCCAGGCGCCCCAAGTATTTTTTATTAAGGCCTAATAACACATCTGTATTTACTGGATATACCCTGTCTCTTTATCCGCTCAGTTTGCACACGGTACTCAACACCTGTGTGTTGAACAATGAACTGAGAGGCCAGGGTGCTCCCGGTCATGAGATGGACCCCAGGCAGGGCAGTGGCTCCAGCAACTGAACTCCGGACCAGGACGGCAGATTCCGAGCCTGGGGTCCTCAGAAAGCAGAGCTGAGGGCAAGTTGTGTGCGGAGGCCTCACGGACAAACACCACGGAATTCCTGGCCAAAAGGGAACTAAGACCGGGAAGGAGGAAGAGCGAATTCAAGGTGGTGTATTTATGAACAGACCGCAGATCCGTAAGCAACACCACGGGTTGCTCAAGACCCGCTACCTCCTCTCCTCAGAAACTTCCAGGGGATGAAGGAAGGAAGAGCGGTTGCTCTGCCACCAGCTTCTCGCCTACCAATCCTCACCGGCCTGTCTGCCTGCCCCACCCGGTGTCAGCCTCCCTGTCTTTGGGGCTCAGCCACCCAGCCTTTTGGGGTCACTGCTGGGTAAGCCAGAGCCTCTGGGGGTAGACCTGCCGGAGCCAAGATGTCTAGGTTGGCAGCAGTTTGGTAAATAAAGTTTTCTGGGAAGAGAGCCACGGCCGGTACCGTGCATACCGTCCTCGTCAGGTTGAGTCTCAGCAACAGCCACAGGCCCGCGCTGGGGGTCACGGGGGCGGGGAGCGGGGGACACAGAGCGTCGCCCCTGCCTGCTGACGCGCTCCGAAAACAGCAGGTGTTTGTGACCCGCTCTCCGCAGCAACGCGGCTGCTACCAGCACAGACCCCGCATCCGCCGCCACCCCCTCCCCGGACTCCGTGGCACCCGAGGTCCTCCCTGTGAACTCGGTCGTTCCCGTCAGGACCTGAGGGTGTCCGGGGACTCCCCGTGAGAAGACAGCTGCCTGTAAGAGAAACGCCCTGAGCCGCTTCCAGAGCTTGTGTAGCTGATCCGCGGGGGCGGCAGGCGAGTCGTGAGGCGGGAGCGACGGAAAGCCAAGACCCCCTTGCGTGGGCAGCCCCGACTCCACCCGCAAGGTGGACTCCGAGCGGAAGCTGGGACGGAGGGCGAAACGGAGGGAGAGGGATGCAGAAACGTCCTTCCTACATGGAAGGGTCCCGATCGTTACCGCACGGAGTTCTCCGTGTCCGGGCTCGGCGGACTGTGGCTTGGCAGTAGCATCCGTGCGGTTCCCACATCTACCGTACTTCCAGAGGTTTCTGGAAGCATCAGGCAAGCTGCCGGCCACAAACACTGCCGCCCCCTCCCCAGGTGGGATCTGTGTGGTGTCCCTCGCGCACTCCCGGTGCCCAAGAACAAAAGAGAGGGGGGAAACAGATGGTTAAGGGATGGACATCACAGTTCTGTTGGACCTCAGTCTCCATCACCCTCCAGTCAGGTGGGAAACAAAGGCAGGAAGAAACGGCAGATGGAACGAAATTGCCGCATTGAGGCTGGCAGAGTAAAACATTTCTGCCCAGCCCCCTCCCGTCTTCCTGCTACTGCTTTGCTAGAGGGAAGAGCAATCCTAGCTTGACCAGAGCTTTGCCCCTCAAATGGCCTGAGTCTTCTTTCGCCTACAGAAATCTTACTGGAAACCGCCCCTGGACTTCACCTCCCTCGGCCCCACTGCATCTAAGCAGTGTCTCCTCGTGGTCCCGGGGCAGCTCGTCCTGCCACACGTCCTGTGCCCGCGCTTTACTAAAGTCACTCGCACCCAAGGGGTCTTCAGGAATTCTTTCCTGGCCGTCGGCCTGGGGCCCCGCGAGCCCCACTGTCACCCCTAAAAACCTCATCCTTCCCGCCTCCCGTGTGCTTCACCTGTCTGCGTTTTCATCCTGGAGCCGCATCTTGCACACAGTTTACGTCAGTTGTGTTCCTTACCCTAACGTCAGGTTCTTTGTGACAGTTAAAAAACGTCGTCTCCCATCCGTCCTTCTGCGGGTTTGCTCTGAGGCCCCCATCTGGCCCGGGAATCTTCATTCGGAATAATTTCCTCCCCGAGGTACCTCTGCCAGTGACCGCCTGGGAGCCTCACCCGTGACTCCTCGGGGCCGGAGTCCCCACAGCGCTCAGCTTTGCACGCAGAAGCAGAGAGACGGGGTACGTGTGGTTAGGGCACAGGGCAGAGCTTGAGACGCAATGGCACTTTTGCACGGACCCGCCACGCATCCAGATGTCATTTTTCTCTTTGAAAGCACACTCCCCGCACACTCCAGCGGCGGCCTCCGCTATCCAAGAGCAAAGGAAGGAGGAGATCAGTGGTGCGACACAGACAGCAGGCCTCGTGCTCTCTGAGGGGCTGACGGGTCACTGTCGGGAGAGTGCTTCTCTGAGCTTTTCTGCGGTTTGTACAAGCAAGCGCGCAATACCCGAGAGCGGGGGCGTTTTTGGCAATGTCGGTGGGTTCCGGAATTCTCTCAAAGCAGCTGCCCCTGAGAGAGGTGCCAGGTCAGACCCTTTTAAGTGCTGCTGTTTGCAGCCCTTTGTTAAAGGCTCTGCTTCCCATCTGGCTACGCAGCTTCCCGGCTGCCTACCATGGATGCCAACAGGGAGCCCAGTCCTGCGGTCTCCTTCCAGAAGGAAGGCCTCCGAGCTGAGCCCAGACTTAGCCTCACATTAAAATAGCAAAGCTCCTGGTGGAAAGGGAGATGAGCAGCTGGGCGGGAGGGTATGTGTTTGCATTTAAGTGTGTAATAAGTGGGGGAGGGAGGAACGGGGATGTGGTCCCTTTGCCTGATTGGAAAAAACCCAGAGGGGGCCCATTTAGGAGGGGAGAGATTAAAGGGTGGCCGCTCTGGGTTTGCCGGTGGGCCTGTGAATGTATTAGGTCGTACAGCTGATAAGATTTTTTCCGTTTGTTTTAAAGAAAGCTTTGGTCAGTTAAGGCCACAGCCTGCACCGCAGCTCTTTCATTTTCAGCCTTCTGGAGTTTCCTTGTTTTTCAGCTTTACCCAGTAGACTTATGGTTATCATCAGTGGGGATACCATTCTGGAATTTTTATGCGCATAGAATAAAGCTTGGTTTTCAATGCCTAACGAAAAACAGTTCTGAAATCTCAGGAAGCTTGGATAATTAAAGAAAAACCAGAATTACTCTTGAAGGCCGATTAAGAATGCCCAAACCTGTATTGAAGCTGAGTAAACACGAAACCCGGAACAGTAAGGTGCAAAATACGTGTGTGCAAACGTGTCTCTTTAGGCTAAACGCTTGGGCCTTTAAGATGTGATTTGCAAGGACGGGCGCCTGGGTGGCTTAGTCGGTTAAGCATCAGACTTTCGCTTAGGTCATGATCTCGCGGTTTGTGGGTTCGAGCCCCGCATCGGGCTCTGTGCTGGCTGCCAGCTCAAAGCCTGGAGCCTGTTTCAGAGTCTGTGTCTCCCTCTCTCCCTGACACCCTCCCCTGCTCATGCTGTCTCTTTCTTCTAGGAATAAATAAATAAAATAAATAAATAAATAAATGTTTAAAAGATGTGGTTTGCAAGAAAACTCCCCTGCCTCTGTCATTGCGTCCCGGGAGCGGAACAGGGCGCTCCGTTAACACCAACCGCATCAGGCATATGGATGAACGCGCTCCGGTGCCTGCAACGCATCAAAATTAGGGGTGTCAGGTCCCAAATAGGGAAGAGCTGGCAAACGAGGCAGGTTTATCGGGGGAGTCCTTAAGACGAGCGGGCAGCTTGGGGGGAAAGGCTGGGGGGAAGGGAAGAGAGCAGACCTCCCTCCGGGCCTCTGGCGCGACTCCTTCCCCCGCCTCCTGCTGGGCTCGGACCCGCCTCACCCTCAGGAGACCTCCTGGCGGCTGCGGAAGGCGCCCCGCCCCCGCCCCGGTCGGCGCCTGCTCGGCCCGCGGGGGGCGCGGGGGCGGGGGGCGCGGCCCCGGCACGTGATCCCCCCGCCCCCCCGCCCGGCACCTGACCCAGGCGGGCCGGCGGGGCCCCGGCACACCCGGGCCGCGTCCCCGAGCACGGCCCATGGCGTCCCCACGCCTGGGGGTCCTCTGCTGACCCACGCGGGACGCCGCCACGCAGCTGGTGCTGGGCTTCCAGCCGCGGGCCTTCCACGCGCTGTGTCTGGGCGCCGGCGCGTGCCGCCTGGCCCTGGGCCTCCTGCAAGTGCTGCCCGGGCGGCGGCCCGCGCCGGCCTCGGCGCTCCGTCCGCATCCTGCGCGCCGCCGCCGCCTGCGACCTGCTCGGCTGCCTGGGTAAGACGTGCGGCCCGCGGGCCCGGACCTGCGGCGATGCTCGCGTTTGGGAGCGCGGCCCGCCGTTCGGGACGTGCTCCGTGCCCGGGTGGGGGAGCGCGGCCCGCGGGTTGGGGCCTCCTCGGCTGCTTGGGTTAAGGCGTGCGGCCCGCGGGTCGGCACATGCTCAGTGTCCGGTGGGGGGAGCACGGCCCGCGGTTGGGACCCGCTCGGTGCCGGGGTCGGGCGCGCGGAAGTGCTGTGTGCCCGGGTGGGGGAGCGCGGGCCTCGAGGTTGGGCAGGGTGTGTACTCAGAGCACGGAGGCGGCTCCCTAGGGACGACGGGACGGGACGACCGAGGGACTCCGCAAAACAAGGCCGACAGTAAAAATTATGTCTAGGGGACGTCTGTTCAAAGAGAAAACAGTTTATAATTGTGTTATTACAAGCTTACTGGGGAAGGTTCAGACCGTTGCTGTGAAGCAAAAACCCAGAAAATACAACGGATCCATAATACTTGTGCCAGTGAGGGACCTAAGAATATTTTATGCCTACACACAAAATCGTTTCCAGAACGAGTTAGCAGAATCCCGAAGAAACCTTCATGCATATACCTCTGCTGTGTGTGTGTGCGTGTGTTTCCCCAGGTTTGGTTTTCTACCGCAGGTGGAACAACTGCCGACCCCACACTGAATCCTGCCTTGTTGCCTCTTTTCTGTGGCCCAAAGGTTTTTGAACAACGAAAAGAAAACTATTCCCGAAGATATTTTCTGTAAATGTTGCATGAAATTTAATGTCTGTGTCCTTCAGTACAGTTGGGTGGGAACACAGCCGGACCCGCCCTTGTGCGTTGTCTAGGGCTGTCTTTGCCCTGCAAGGGCAGAGGTGGGTGTTGGCAGAGAAAGTATGGCCCCTAAAGCCCAAAATATACATATGTTTTTTAATGTATTTATTGTTTTTCACACAGAATCCACTGACAGGCTCTAGGCTCTGAGCTGTCAGCACAGAGCCCGACATGGGGCTCGAACCTACAAACTCCGAGATCATGACCTGAGCTGAAGGCAGACGCTTAACTGACTGAGCCACTCAGGTGGCCCCCCAAAATAGTTTCCAAATACATTTGTTGACATTTTTAGTTTGGAAAATTACAAACCTAAATCACACAGACTGTATAAAGGCCCCCCCCCACCCCGCCGGACCTATTATCTCCCTTCATCTACACCCAGGCTTGGTATCACCGGCACTGGATTAATTTTACAACAACGTGGGGCGGAACCAGAGTGTATGATTCTAAGCGAAATAAGTCAGGCAGAGAAAGACAAATAGACGATTTAACCCAAAGGTGGAATTTAAAAAACACAGCAGGGGCGCCTGGGTGGCTTAGTGGATTGAGCTCTGACTTTCGCTTGGGTCATGATCTCTTTCGTGGGTTCGAGCCCCGCGTCCGGCTCTGTGCTGGCTGCCAGCTCGGGGCCTGGAGCCTTTTTCCGTCTGTGACTCCCTCTCTCTCTCTGACCCTCCCCTGCTCACGCTGTCTCTCTCTCTCTCTCCTAGAAATAAATAAAAACAGTAAAAAAAACACAACAGAGGAACCTAGGGACAGGAAGCAAAAAGAACGTAAAAACAGGGAGGCAAAGTGTAAGAGACTTAAACACGGATAACTGCGGGTTGCTGGAGGGGAGGTGGGGGGACGGGGTAAATGGGTGCCCGGCATGAAGGAGGACCCTTGTGGGGATGAGCACTGGCCTCTGCTAAGAGATGAATTGCTGGGTTCTAGTCCTGAAGCCAGTACTACGGTGTGTGTTAACTAACTTGAATTTAAGTGCATTGAAAAAAATGAAATCTGCATATCGCACCGATATTATTACCACCTGAAAATAAAAATGAAAATGAATTCTTTAACGTCCCTGGTGTCTGTTCAGTAGTCTCATAAATGCTATTTTACAGCTGGTTCGTTGGAACCGGGATCCACATGCTGCCCACATGTGGCAGTTGGCTGACAGCTGCCGACCATTTTGGAAATGTATTTTGGCATAATTTTGCTGGGGAAGCCAAGGCTGTTGATGGTATTGGAATGGCCTGAGGGGGAGGCAGCAGCTTTTAACCACCCCCACCCCCGTTGAGAGCATCTCCGCACAGGTGGCTGTCTGTCCCAGGGTGCTGTTCTCCCCGTCCGTGCCCTTGTCGTTGGAGACCCTCCAGGATCTTGACTTCGAGTAAATGCTGTAAGCCCTTTGCTCACTGTGAGACTCCAGGAGGCAGACCGGGAGTAGTACTTCTTTCTCTGAGAGACAGAACCAGCTTGGTGCAGCCTAAATAAATCAAATTGGTTTTCTTCCCGGTCACACGGGAACATTTTGGAAAAGATTTTTTTTTGAAGCTCATTTATTGGGGCACGTGCATGATGACTCAGTTGGCTAAACGCCCGACTTGTGATCTGGGCCCAGGTCGTGATCTCACAGTTTGTGAGTTCGAGCCGAGCCCCCCACTGGGCTCTGTGCCGACAGTGTGAATCCTGCTTGGGATTCTCTCTCTCCTTCCCCCTGCCTCTCACAACCATGTGTCAGTGCGCACTCGCATTCCCTCTAAATAAATAAATAATAGACATAAATAATGTTTAATGTCTATACCCTGTATGGACCCTGAGGTCAAGAGTCGTACGTTCTTCTCACTGAGCCAGCCGGTGCCTCTGGAAAAGCATCTTAATAGCAATTTAGTCTCTGTAACTTGGATATCTGGAAATAAAGATGCACCCAGGTCTCTTTTGAGGATCAGTGAAATACTGTTTGTGTCTATGCTTATTGCTGGAAGGGAGTTGCATGATGACAAAAGAGCAGAAGCAAAGTTCAGGGGAAGGCTTGGTGACTGACCTCTCACTGAAAAATAAAATCCTTGTGATGCCTACCTCATAGGACAGAACTTATTTTTTCCGTTTTGGTGAGATCTCATTGACCGACAGCACTCCGAGAGCTGAAGATAGCGTAATGACTTGACATACACATTATGAAGTGTTATCATAATAAGTCGACATTCATGAGCTCCTATCGCTACAGAAATACATCGGGCATTTATAGAGCTCAGAGGAAGGCCATACGCCGAGGATGATAAACCATTCTCTGGAAGAATGAGCAGTGCTTGACAGTGAGAAGGTATATCTTAAGCGTCTCAGTGTCCATAGTTCCTCTTGAGTGGTGTGTTACATAGTGTATGTGTAGTGGTGTGTTATGTGATACAAACTTTGTATTGTAGTATATGATGTATGATTGGTAGTGTATATTTACTCTATATTTACTATGGTGTATATGTACTCTATATAGAGTGTATCACACAGAGTGTATTTGGTGGTGTATCATGCAGCATGTATTTGGTAGTATAGTATGTGGTGTCAGTTTGGTAGCGTATTACACAGAGTATATTTAGTATGTGTTAGGCGTTGTATATTTCATCTGTTACATGATATAATATACGTGAGCACATAGTATATAACTTTGTACTGTTAACAAGTATCGTTTAGTGTTTTATTCCATAGTATATTATCACTTTTTAAGTCTATTTATTTTGAGAGTGAGAGACAGAGCAGGGGAGGGGCAGACGGTGAGGGTGGGGGAAGAGAATCCCAATCAGGGTCTGCACTGCCAGTGCGGGGCCTGATGCAGGGAACAGACTCCTGAACTGTGAGATCATGACCTGAGCAGAAAGCAAGAGTTGGACCCTTAACCAACTGAGCCACCCAGGCGCCCCTACGTAGGATGTTATTAGATGAAGCATATCACAGAAAACCTTAATATATAACTTAAAGTTTATATACTATTTTGAGGAGAGTTAGGTATTTGGGTCTAATAGCAAGGAAAACTTATAATAAACGTCAAAGGAAATTGAGAGCTAATTTGTGAGAATCTTAACTGCATTATTTTTTTTTAGCTATTTAATCATTTAAGTGTTTGTTGATTTTGATAGAGGCAGAGAGAGAGGTAGAGACAGAATCCCAAGCAGGCTCTGCACCATCAGCACAGAGCCCGAGGCAGGGCTCAAACCTACACACCATGAGATATGACCGGGCCAGTATCGAGAGTCAGATGCTCAACCAACTGTACCACCCAGGTGCCCCCATTTATCTTTATTTTAAAAATATTTTTGAGAGGGGCGCCTGGGTGGCTTAGTCGGGTAAGCGTCCGACTTTCGCTTGGGTCATGATCTCACGGTTCGTGGTTTCGAGCCCCGGGTCGGGCTCTGTGCTGACTGCCAGCTCGGAGCCTGGAGCCTGTTTCAGAGTCTGTATCTCCCTCTCTCTCTGACCCTCCCCTGCTCACGCTGTCTCTCTCTCTCTCCTAGAAATAAATAAAAATATTAAAACAAATATTTTTGAGAGAGAAGTGCTGGTGGAGGAGGGGCAGAGAATCGGAAGCAGGCCTGGCACGGACAGCGGAGAGCCTGGCGCGGGGCTCAAACTCCCAAACCTCAAGGTCATGACCTGAGCTGGGGTCAGATGCTTCACTGAGCCACTGGCCCTAAATGCATTTTTTTAAGAATGAAAGAGTTACCTTTTTACATTTCAGAATTGTGCTATTTCAGTCACTTTTTTAATGTCAGGAATGGTTAATATGTATATTAAAAATGTAGCCAAGAAATACAGGTGGTCGTTGACCCACTTGCTTCTTCATACCAAGGAAGCCAACAACTGCGTTAGGCATATGACTGAGGCTGATGGCAGTTTAGGTAGAAATCACAGTTCCTGGGATCGCTTTGTGCCCGAAATACTTACCTCCTAGATCTTATTTCTCTGTCTGTCCACACACGCCAATGTGTGTGTTTCTTTCCTCCCTCCTTTCTTCCTCTCTCCCTTCCTCCTCTTCCATCCATCATCTCCTCGTTCTTCCAGAGCTACAAGTCGGCGTTCGAGCTGAATCAGGACCGTCCCAAAGGACCGTGGTCACCCTTAGCCACAGCGGGGCTTTCCGCGGTTCTGCTTCCCCGGGGCCTGTGGTCTGACGCAGGCGCATCTCCTGGCGCCGCGTGAGAAGGTCCGTGCAGCCTCGCGCCACGTCCCGGTGCCTGTGTCCTTCACGTCACCGCATCTCCCGTCCCCACGGGAGAGCGAGGACAGGGAGATGCTTACAGAGCACATTCACAGGACTTCCGTGACCGCGTACTGTCGCAGTGTCCTGTGTTCTTATCAGCCGTGAACCTCTTACTGTGCCCGGTTCATAAAGCCAGCTTTCCTGTCGGAGTGAACGTACAGGAAAGAGCGTCGCACGTGTACGAGTAGGGACAGGCTGCAGGTTCGGCATCAGCTGGGGGGCCCGGAGTGCATCGCCCGCGGGATGACCGTGTCCTCTCTCTCTGTCTCAGGGATCGTCTTCCGGTCTGCCGTGTGGTTGGGGTTCCCAGGCTTCGTCGAGGGCCTCTCCGACGTGAAGGGGACGGACCTTTGGCCCGCCGCGTACTGTGTGGGCACTGCAGTGAGTGTGCCTGCTTGCGTGCCCGTGTCCTCCGCCCTCTGCTGCTCCCACGCTCTGGTCCTCCACGCGTCGTGTCAGCCCTGGAGTTTGCTAGAAATGCAGGTTCTCTGCGGCGCCTGGGTGGCTCAGTCGGTTCAGCATCCGCCTTCAGCTCAGGTCATGATCTCGCGGTTTGTGGCTTAGAGCTCCGCGTCGGGCTCTGTGCTGACAGCTCAGAGCCCAGAGCCTGTTTCAAATTCTGTGTCTCCCTCTCTCTGCCCCTCCCCTGCTTGCACTTTCTCTCTCGCTCGCTCGCTCTGTCTCTCTCTCGAAAAAGAAACATGAAGAAAATAGAAAAAGAAATGCAAGTTCCCAGAACCTTGGCATGGGGTCTGTGCCCCACCCGCCAGGGCTTCAGAGTCACACTTAGTCTGAGGGCCCCTGCGCTCCTCTGGCCTCTCCCTGCCCCCCACTTCGGAGCACGCACACAGTCCTTACCTGAGCCGCACTTGAAACCAGCTGGCCAAATGGGTAAAGGAAAGAACGATGAAAGTTGTTGACTTGTTAGATATGTATTGTACTTCATGAAATCTACATTTATGTATTTACTTTTTAAGTTTATTTATTGAGAGAGCGGGAAGGAGTAGAGAGAGAGGGAGACTGAATCCCAAGCAGGCTCCTCACTGTCAGCCTGAGACGGGGCTTGAACTCAGGAACCATGAGATGGTGACCTGAACCTGCACCCAGAGTCAGCCACTTAACCGACTGAGCCACGCAGGCATCCTGGAGTATAGGCTTTAGGTCCACATGTCTCTGGGGCTCTGTGCACCAAGCTGGGGAATAATCGCCCACCCCCGGTGCCCGTGCCTGCCTGCCGGCCGCCCCCTTGCCCCCGTGCCCGAAGCTGCCTCCCTGCCGCCTCCCCCGCCCTCCCCCCGTGCCTGTCGCTGCCCCCCGGCCGCCGCCCCCCACGCCCGTCCCTGCTGCGCCGCTGCACCCAGTGGAGTGCCGTCTCCGCCCACAGCAGAGGCTCGCCCGTGTCCCGCTGCCCCTCGGAGCCGCCCCGTCCTTCCGCTCAGCCGGGGAGACCCCTCCCGCCCACAACCCTCCGTTCTCGTTCAGAGGCTCCGTGAGCCTTCGTGCGGGGCAGGCCGCACACCCGAGGCCCTGAGTTCCGTGCCCGCGCGTGTGCCGGCAGGTGGCCCGACAGAGCGCGGGGCTCCCGCCATCCCGGGCCGCACCCAGCCTCGCCTTCCCGGCCTGTCCACGTGTCTGTGGCGGCCTTCCATGTGCTGCCCTCCCCCGCCCCCCCCTTCAGAGGAAAGGCGTCTGCCCACTCCCTCCACGGCCGGGGACGCTGTGACACCAGGCCCTTCCTGCTTACAGATGTGGGTCCAGCTGCTGTACAGTGCCTGCTTCTGGTGGCTGTTTTGCTACGCCCTTGACGCCTATCTGGTGGTCCGGAGATCAGCAGGGCAGAGGTGAGCAGAGGGGCGAGAGGGGCGTGGGGGACCACTGCGGGCTGCACAGTAGGGGCGGACACGGTCAGAGTGTCGGCGGCCCCGCTCTGAGAAACGCTTCTGGCCGCGATTTCTTCTTTAAGTTTATTTAGAGAGAGTGAGCAAGCGCGAGCAGGGGAGGGGCAGAGACACTGGGAGAGAGAGCGTCCCAAGCAGGCTCCGAGCTGTCCGCACAGAGCCCCACGCGGGCTCCATCTCCTGAACCGCGAGATCACGACCTGAGCGGGAGTCAGGAGTCAGACGCTGAACCACTGAGTCCCCCAGGCGGCCCTCCGGCCACTGTTTGTATGAAAGGCCGACGCCAGATTCAAAATGAGGACTTTTGAACCGTGAGAACAAGTAACCCATAACCGAAGTACTTGCAACTGCACACATACTCAAGAAAGAATTGGCATGAGTACAATGTTTGACCGTTTCTAGAGACTCAGGGAGAAGATTCTTTGAAGTGTGTGTCGAACTTTGTGCCAAACACGGATGCCGAACGCTGGAGCTGCGGGTGGCTCCTGGTGAGAGTCCACAGTGTGCGCCACGTGTACAGGGTCGCTCGGCGTGTGGCCTTTGGCGAGTTCCTTTACGTGCCTACGCTTCGGCTGTCCGGCTGCGAGATGGTAGCTGCCCCGTCTGGACCCAGGAGGGCCCTTGCGGTGCTCTGCGTAAATGGTTAAGAGCCGCGCCTGGCGCGTAGCAGGCTCTCGGGCACCGAGCGCCGTGGGGGCAGCGGGCGTGGGCACCTGATAGAGGGAGGCTGGCTGGCAGCACAGTCCCAGTGCCCAGGTCTCCTGACCCCTTGTCCAGGAAGCATGCGCCCTCCTTTGGGATGGAGCCATTGTTTGTTTTTTTTTTTTGAAGTTGATTTAAGTAACCCCTGCACCCAAGGTGAGGCTCAAACTCACAACCCTGAGATCGCATCACATGCTCTTCTGACCGAGCCAGCCAGGTGCCCCTGCTCTTTTTCCTTTTTTCTTTATTTTAACAGTTTTATAAAGTTCACCCATTTAAGCGTACACAATCCAAAAATCCACTGTGTTTTAGTATAGTCACAGAATCACACAACCGGCATGCCCACGAGTTTTAGGACCTTTTAATCGTCCCCTCGCCCAAATCTCTTTACCAGCGATTAATCTTTCCCCCCCTCCTGGTGCCCTTGCCTCTAGGTTTGCCTCTTCTGCGTATTGCTTGTGAGCACAGACCTGCCGTGTGTGACCTTTTGTGTCTGGCTGCTGCTGCTGCTTTTCTTTAAACATTTTTGTTTGTTACGGTTTACTTTTGAGAGCGAGAGGGAGACCGAGAAGCTGGAGCAAACTCCACGTTATCAGTCCAGAGCCTGACGTGGAACTCAAACCACAAGATCATGACCTGAGCTGAAGTCGGATGCCCAACTGATTGAGCCACTCAAGGCGCCCCTTGTGTCTGGCCTCTTCAGCTTAGCGTGACGCTTTGAAGCCTTCCCGGGTTGCAGCGTGTTAGCACTTTATTCCTGTTCCTGGCTGCATAGTATTCCACTGGTGGATGTGCTACATTGTGTCCATTTATCCGGTGCATGGACCTGTGGGTTGTTTCTATCCTTTTGGGTCTCGGGAATAATGCTCCAGTGAACACTGGTGTGTAGATGTTTGTGTGGACGTGCGATTTCATCACGTACTCGGGGGCTTTATACCCCGGCTCACGTCGTAATTCTCCGTCTGACCTTGCTAAGAAACTGCTAAAGTGCTTTCCAACGTGGCTGCACCATTTGATGTTGTTAGGCAGGAACGTATGCTGTTCTGGTTTCTCACGTCCTCGCTGACACTCCTTCTTTCCGTGTACTAGTTTGGTTTGTAAAACTGTAGCCACGTTAGTGTGTGTCAAGTGCCATCTCGTCTTAGGTTTGATTTCCCTGGTGGCTGGGGATGGCGAGCACCTTGTCCTGTGCTTCTTTCCCATTTGTGTGCTTTCTTCGGAGGAATGTCTGTTCAGTCTCTTCACCTGTTTACTTGGTCTTTTATTACTGAGTTGTAAGAGTTCTTCATATAGATTCTAGATACAAGTACCTTATTAGATACAGGATTTACAGATCTCTTCTGTTCATTGGGTTGTCTT
The DNA here is from genome assembly GCA_017311185.1 of Proteles cristata cristata. Lineage (NCBI taxonomy): Eukaryota > Metazoa > Chordata > Mammalia > Carnivora > Hyaenidae > Proteles > Proteles cristata. The sequence continues at coordinate 62,146 of JAESUZ010004564.1, forward strand.
TCACTTGATGGCATCTTTAAAAAAATATTTTTAAATTGTTTATTTTATTTTTTTAAATATTTTTTTTATTTCTAGGAGAGAGAGACAGCGTGAGCAGGGGAGGGTCAGAGAGAGAGGGAGTCACAGACTGCAACAGGCTCCAGGCTCTGAGCTGGCAGTCAGCACAGAGCCCGACGCGGAGCTCGAACCCACGAACCGCGAGATCATGACCTAAGCGAAAGTCGGACGCTCAACCGACTAAGCCATCTAGGCGCCCCTTAAATTGTTTGAGAGCGAGCGAGAGAGAAAGAGATAGCATGAGCAGAGAGAGGCAGAGAGAGAGAGGAAACACAGAATCTGAAGCAGGCTCCATGCTCTGAGCTGTGAGCACAGAGCCCAACGTGGGGGTCAAACCCACGAACCATCAGATGACCTGAGCTGAACTTGGGCGCTTAATTGACTGAGCCACCCAGGCGCCCCAAGATTACTGTAATCTCTGAGGTGCGCTTTCCCTAAAGGCATTTGAAACCTCTCTCCCCAAAATATTTGAAGTGTAATCTACATGATGGGTTGCACCTAGTCGTTAAGAGCAAAACAGTTAACACATTGTGTTACTTTTAGATTAACCAGGAGGAGGAGGCTTCAAACTCCTTGGTCTGGAATCCTTTGTGTGACTTCCTGCATGAAAATTGAGAACCAAAAAAGAGTTTTGTGGTTTGAACACTTCAATTTAGGTCTCTGATCCATTTCATTTTATTTTTTTAAAGTTTCTTTTTAGGGGCGCCTGGGTGGCTTAGTCGGTTATACGTCCGACTTTCGCTTGGGTCATGATCTCGCGGTTCGTGGGTTCGAGCCCCGCGTCGGGCTCTGTGCTGACTGCCAGCTCGGAGCCTGGAGCCTGTTTCAGTCTGTGACTCCCTCTCTCTCTGACCCTCCCCTGCTCACGCTGTCTCTCTCTCTCCTAGAAATAAAGCATTAAAAAAAAATTAAAGTTTCTTTTTATTTGGAGAGGGGTGGGAGGGGCTGAGAATTGAAAGCAGGCTCTGTGCTGATAGCACAGACATGGGGCTCCAACTCGCAAATTGTAAGATCATGTCCTGAGCCGAAATCAGGAGTCAGACACTTAACTGACTGAGCCCCTTAGGCGCCCAGGTCTATAATTCCATTTTCAAGATTTAAGTATTTTCTGAACCCAGCATGGGCCTTAAACTCACAACCCTAAGATGCCCCCCGAATAAATTCACTTAAAAATTTTTTTAATGTTTCTATTTATTTTTGAGAGAGAGAGAGAGAGAGAGACAGCGTGAGCAGGAGAGGGTCAGAGAGAGAGGGAGACACAGAATCTGAGGCAGGCTCCAGGCTCTGAGCTGTCAGCACAGAGACTGACGCGGGGCTCAAACCCGTGAACTGTGAGATCGTGACCTGAGCCCAAGTCGGACGCCCAACCGACTGAGCCACCCAGGTGCCCCAATCAATTCACTTTGAAAGCCAACATGAGTAAACCAGAATCACATTCAGGCTGTGGAATACCCTGGGCACCCTAAGTAGATCCTTGCTGTAAAATCGTTGCTATTCCTTAGGTATCGTCCTCAGTCACTTTGGTCTCTCTGGCCTGAAGCTTAGTGTTTATTTTTGTGCTTGTTTCTTCTTTTTATTTTGGGTCTAGGGACCACGGCAGAGCAGTAAGACGGGTGTCCTGGAGGCATGGGGACCAGCCCCTACCTCGTACAGGCCAAGCCGTGCCTCCTGGTGTGAGGGCTCCGGGGGACCAGAGCTGAGGGGCTGGGTCCAGAAGCGTCGCCCCGTCAAGAGCCCGCTTGCTTCCAGACCCGAGGGTGCGGCCGACCCTGCCGCGAGCTGCCCGGGAGGGTCCCGAGGAATCCCAGGGCAGGGGCCAGGCTTTGTAGGTAGGGCTGCATCAAAGTCCATATTCCCTTCTAGATCCTTCCAGTCCTCAGCTCCTTTCTTTGGCACAGGAGGCTTTTTTCTTTTTTCCAAATCCTAAGAAATGTCATTAAGACGATTAGAGTTAACGTGAAAACGGCGTCTGTGGCTCCAGGTGTGGGGGGGATGTCCGGGTTTTCAGCAACAGCACAAGTGGCTGGAGACGGTGGGCGAAGCCCGAAATCGAAGTCCCCACTCGCTCTGCGAATAGCAGTGTGAGGGAGAGGGGGTCCGGGGAGGGTCCTCGCGTGCCTGGGCATGAAAGCAGACTGGTGGTCAGATAAAGTGATGAGGACCCTCAGCCGCCGGCTGCTCCAGGTTGAGGACGCATCGACTCGACACTCGCGACCTGGTGTGGGTTCGGGGTCACATCCGTTATTAAAGTGGCTGCTGCCTGAGCACCGGGCCGATCTGACTCCCTGCTTGGTCATCTGGGGCCCGGCCGCTCCCTCCCACCTCTGCGGACAGCACCCCTGGCTCCCTCTGGCCCAAGGTCAGGGTCTGACATGCGGGGCTCCAGCTCTAGTCAGCAACCCAGGCCTTTTCAAAAGCTGCTCCTTTCGCTTTCTTTCATGCAGAGCCTCTGATTTCGGGGCAGGACCCCCCCTCCCCGCCCCCAGCTCCCAAACCCAGAGAGATAGGCGGGGCTGCTTCAGAACACACGGGAGGCAGAGCAGGCCAGGGGCGTTCCCTTGTGGCCTTCCGGAGAGCTGGCTGCGAACAGTCGCCCCTTCCTGCACCTCATTCCCATGCGCCGTCTCTCCTCTCGTCTCCTTGTGGAAGGGCACCCTTGCACTCGGATCCCCGACCGTTCCCTCGTCTACACAGCTGATCCTGGGGGTTTGGGGTTGCACTGTGTGCCGGGAGTGTCGCACAGTCACGGGTGACGGCGAGCACACTGGACGGAGCCGTGGGCCCCCGTCCCGTGGCACCGAAGAGGCAGGTTAACCGCTGCAGCAGTCAGGTAGCCGCCCGTCCCTCTCCCAGACCCCATCTGCAGGGCTGAGTCCTTGGGGCACAGGGCGGGGCGTGTGGGAGCGGGAGGATGGAGGGTACTGATGGTCCAGGAGTGTCAGGCATGCAGGGACTGGTGGGGGAGGAGGGGAGAAAGGGCAGCTCCCCACGGGCCGCTCCCGGAACATGGCGCGAGCCCACAGGCCTTCAGAGACCTGGGTGTGCACTGAGCACTGCGACACGTGGCTTTGAGGTACAGAGGCGCCTTCGGGAAGGTGTGGGGATAGGGGCTCCTTGCTTATTGGGGGAGCGGGGCACTTCGGAGGACCGATGAGGTACTCGAGCTTTGTTCCTCTCACCCTTGAGAGACTCCCGTTAAGGGACAGAGGCCGGCGCAGAGGGCCACATACTGCGTGCCGCCGCGGAAACGAAGTGTGCAGAGGGGGGAAAGCCACGGAGACCCAGAGGGGGCCGGTGGGTGCTGGGGCTGGGGCCCGAGGAGGGGGGAGTACCTGCCGACGGCGTCGGGGTCCCCTCCTGGGGCGGTAGCTGTGTCAGACCTGCGGAGAGGGGGCGAGTGCACAGCGTCGGGACGGTACCAGTCGTCGCTGAGTTGCTCGCTTTACTTTTAGGTTCTGTGAGGTTCATCTCCATTGGAAAAGGAAAACTCCGTGGTATCATAGGGCAAGCCTTTGCCAAGGGTGTGCTCAGTGCAGGTTTCGTGACCTGGGGGGTGGGGGTGGGGGCGGGGGCGGGAATGGATCTGGTACTTGGTGTGGCCGGGCCTCTCTGATTCGGCTTCCCTCCCTAGCACCATCCTGCTGTATCGCATCATGGCCTGGGGCCTGGCCGTCCTGCTCTGCGTGGAGGGAGCGGTCATGCTCTACTACCCTTCCGTGTCCAGGTAAGCGGGGACCCCCAGCTCCCGGACCCATTGCTCCCTTGGAGCAGATACGCGGGCACCTTGCAGGTCGGGCCGTTGTTCGCAGACCTGCCCCCGGGGGCTCACTACAGCACCTTGTATCCTGGAGTTCGTTTCCCGCCTCTGCCTTTCACCTTCCTGTAGGAGCCTGTGGACCAGTATGCGCGCCCGGCGTCAGGCGCGCTTTCCCTTGAGGGTGAGAAGCCAGCATCAGGTGCGCCTCCGCAGGAGGCTGTGCGCCCAGCGTCAGGTGCGCTTCTGCTTAAGAGCGAGCTTCCAGCGTCAGGAGTGCGTGCGTGCGAGGCCGCGCGCGCGAGGCCGCGCGCCAGCGTCAGGTGTGCGTGCGTGCGAGGCCGCGCGCCCAGCGTCAGGAGTGCGTGCGTGCGAGGCCGCGCCCCCAGCGGCAGGGACGCCTCCGCGCGAGGCCGGGCGCTTAGTCTCAGGGGCGCCTGCGCACACGGCCGGGCGCAGCGGCTGCAGCGGTTTGCACTCCCGTTTGTGTCCCCTTCTCCTTGAAGAGCCCCAGGGCGGGCACTCCTTTCTTCCAGCATGTTCTTTCCTGCCTTTCCTTTGTCAAGCCGGGACCTTTACAACCTCCCCCCAGCGGAGTGACCTAGAGAGCCTCGCCCGCACGGGACACACAGAAATACGACCGGTCTGTCCTGCTCTTGGGTGATTGACTCCCTGCCTGCAGGCCTCAGCTCTGAGTCACATTTCCTTCTGGCGGAGTCAGAAGTAGAGGGATGCTCTGTCCTTTCTCTCCCATTCTCTTTTCTCTGCTTCCAGGTAACTGTGTACACTTCTCGCGCAGCCTTGTTTTCACCAATGCCCTCGGCGCTCCCGCCTGAGGTGCGAACGGGACCTGGAGCACGCCGTCCCCCAATATGTCACCACGTACTTGCCGCTGCTGCTCGTCCTTGGGGCCAACCCCCTCCTGTTCCGGAAGACCGTGACTGCAGGTGTGCCACAGGGAAGCTGTCGGGGCGCGTGACCGGGCTGTGGCTCCTGGCCCGGGGCTCGGGTAGCGGCACATGCGGTGCTTTTGGACGCAGCCCGGACAGCTGACCTCATTTGTCATCCTCCAGAGGCATCAGCACAGTCCACGTGGAGAGAGGGAGCAGATTTAATAAGTGAAAGTGAGCAAGCCTGTTCACTTAGGACTATACGCATTCTTTGCCAACGTGTAAGAGCTCAGGGCTAGGGCCGTTTCACCTCCGCCTGGGCTCGTGGTGGGTCTGCCCCTGGGGAGCCTTGCAGGGCCCAGGAGTGCTTGGGGAACACTGTGGAGGTCAGAGAGGAGTGGGGGGCTGGGGGGAAGGGATGGAGTAAGGCCGGAGGAGAGTGAGTCCGCTTAGTCCCATGAGGTGCTTGGCCTGTGTCTTCACTCAGTTGGGCAGGAAACAGGAAGTAGAGCACAGGAAAGGAGTCAAATGCAATAGTAAGAACTGGCTGTGAAGGATGTTGTGAGCGGGCAGAGTGCACCAGAAAGACCTCTGAGCCAAGGCTGGGGACTTGGCATTCCGGGCCCCGCCCCATCCTCAAGGAAGCGAGGCCTGGGGCAAAACTCCCACCTGCCCCAGCCGCGTGGATCTCTTCTGTGCAGAATGAAGTTTCGGAAGTGCAGCTGGGGGCGCCTGGGGGGCCTCGTGGGTTAAGCGTCCATCTTCGGCTCCGGTCATGATCTCACACTTCGAGGGTTTGAGTCCCACATCGGGCTCACTGCAGGCAGGTCAGAGCCTGGAGCCTGCTTCAGAGTCTGTGTTTCGTCCTCTCTCTGCGCCTTGCCTCCTCATGCTCTGTTTCTCTTTCTCTCCCTCAAAAATAAACATAAAAAAAAATGAAAAGAAACAATAAACAAAAAGTGTACCTTAATGGAAAGGTCGATTGAGGATCTGCTGTGGATTGTACAACTTCAGAACACTTCAAGTCCTCTGCCCCTACAAGTAGGAAGTCACTGTGGCTATTTGGGTCCCTTTGTTGCACGGCTGCGCATAAAGACAGTATATTGGGGCATCTGGGTGGCTCAGTCAGTTGAGCGTCTAACTCTTGATTTTTAGCTCAGGCCCGTGATCCCAGGGTCGTGGGATTGAGTACTCTCTGCTGAGTGCGGAGCCTGCTTCAGATCCTCTCTCTTCTTCTGGCCCTCTCCCCCGCTTGTGCGCTCGCTTCCTCTCTCTAAAAGGAAAAAAAAAAATAGAACTTAAAAGCACTGTATTAAATACAGCAACTGTTTATACAGGTTTCCATGAAATTACTGAGTCAATTGAACACAACTCCTATAGGAGAAGCACTGAGAAGCACAGGAAAATGCTAACAGAGCTCGTGTGTGAGTAGACAGCGGCTCGATGCTTTTCCTCTAAGCTTTCTTCATGTTTGCCACGTCATCAGGGCGCCTGGGGGCTCAGTTGGTTCAGCGTCTGACTTCAGCTCAGGTCATGATATCGTGATGTGTGAGTTCGAGCCCCACATTGCGTTCGGTACTGACAGAGCCTGAGCCTGCTTGGCATTCTGTGTCTCTCTGTACCTCTCCTCTGCTTGTGTGCTCTCTCTCTTTCTCAGACATTAAACATTTTTTTAAACAATGTATTAAAACTTGTATAAAGGAGAAATTTTTTAACGTTTCACTGTTTCAAAACAGGATGTGTTACTGTGTAACAGAAAACATAAACCTTTAAAAATAGTTCTTTTAATGCTTGAGAGAAAGAGGGAGCCTGTGTGCGCTGGAGGTGGGGGTGCAGAGAGAGAGGGAGATAGAAGATTTGAAGCTGACAGAGCCCAATACGTGGCTCCAACTCATGAACTGTGGGATCACGAACTGTGCCAATGTTGGATGCTTAACCAACTGAGCCACCCAGTCACCCCTAAAAACGTAAGATTATTTTTAATGTTTATTTTTGAGTGCGGAGGGAGACAGAATCCAGAGCAGGGTCTGTGCCGACAGCGGAGATTCTGACACAGGGCTCGAACTCCCAAACCATGAGATCATGACCTAAGCTGAAGTTAGACACTCAACTTTCTGAGCCACCCAGGTGCCCCTAAAGATATAATCCTTCAATTGGTACAATCCAAATAAAATCCGGAGCTTAATTTTTTTTTTAGGTTTTATTTACTCAGAGAGAGAGAGACAGAGAAAGCAAGAAAGCATGAGCAGGGAAGGGGCAGAGAGAGAGGGAGACACAGAATCTGAGGCAGGCTCCAGGCTTTGAGCTGTCAGCACAGAGCCCAACCTGGGGCTTGAACCCATGAACTCTGAGACTTCCTACTTTTTGGGGCAGAGGACTTGAAATGTTCTGACCTTGTACAATCCACAGCTGATCCTGAATCGACCTTTCCGTTAAGGTGCACATTTTATGTATTGTTTCTTTGAATTTTTAACGTTTCTTTTTGAGAGAGAGAGACCTGAGTCAAAGTCGGATGCTTAACCGACTGAGCCACCCAGGTGCCCCATGGAACTTAATTAATAGTAACACACCCTTGCTACTTTCTCCTCTGTGACAAATGTGACCCTGGGCGTGTACGATGTTATTGTCGAAAGAAGCTGGGCACAGGTGAGCAGAGAGCCTCTGCACTGTCTTTGCACCTCTTATGGAAGTCTACAGTTATTGGAAAGTAAACGTTTTAAAGACCCGGTGTCCCATCGAGTTGCGAGGACCCCAGCCTAGAGTCTGGGGGGAGGAATGGCAACATCTTGCTCTGCCGTCCACTCTCCTACCTTTGCTTCTGGGCTTATATGTATTGACTCTTCCCTGTCAGTTGGGAGATGCAAATAATGACCACGACCTGCATTTCCCCCCTGTGTTCACAGTGGCCTCTCTACTAAAAGGAAGAAAAGGCATTTACACCGAGAACGAGAGGCGGATGGGAACCGCGATCAAGATTCGATTTTTCAAAATAATGCCGGTGTTGATCATTTGGTAACCTTTCTCCTCGTTTTTGTATTTTAATGGCCACCGGGAGGGGCTGTGCAAACAACTTGGTTTTCCAAGCATGACCCGAAAGTTGCAAAGCGGGGAGTCTGTGGAAAGGAAATCATTGAAACTGTGCCAGGTGCCCTTGAGGAAATACATGTGAGCCAGGAAGGCCAGCCCGCAGTCCTAGAAAGATCCTCACGTCCGCACAGATTATACCTAAAGCCCTCGAGCAGACAACTCCCGAGTTTAGTTTTGTGATACCGCGAGCGAGCATCTGGTGTTCAGGCCCACTGCCTGGGCTCCCTCTGAAATAAAGCGCTGGACCGCGCTTTTAAAACGTACCCATTTGTGTCCTTCCTGACCCGCGGATTCCTGTGTCTGAGAAGATACAAGGGCAGGAGCACATCTTTTGGTGGGATGATTCATGGTTCCCTCGAGACCCGTAGAGAGAGTTGGCCAACGTCAGTCGGCCCGGCTATTGTCATTCTGCCCAGTTTCAGGTGCAAGCTTGCAAATAGGTGTGTCACCCATGCAAGACAGACGGGAATCAGGAAACCTCTTGCTGGGGTGAATCAATACGTGGCAAAGCAGGGCGTGCCGTAGTGGCCTTAATAATTGATGCGCCAGGAGGAGGTTTGTTTGGGCATTCTCCTAGGAGACCTAGAAATGATCTCCCCGTCAAAATACACCCAGCTCTTGGTTTTAAATCATTGGTAACATCAAACACTTTAAACATCAAATCGCAAGATTTCTGTAGATCTCCCTCAAAACGTTACATCTTTAAGGGAACATTGAATTTTGAGTCATTAGATATGGCGTTAGAGCCTTACACCTGATGTTGAGTATTCCCCTCGGATTCGTTGATCTCTGCTTTACCCTTGAGAGGAGGAGTTAGGTGTCTGCAATTAAATTCTGGATGTGCCGATTCCTCCATGTGCCCATGTCGCTTCCCCCCAGGACTTGGGGGTCTCAGAGGACATGTTTCCTGACCCCCAGCACCTAAAGATGCGTTGCGTTACGTGTTCCCTTTATCCCGGGCTGTTTCCTTCTTGACAGCTGGATACCAAACATCATCAACGAAAGCCTTTTATTCTATCTCGAGATGCAACCGGATATCAACGGGAGCTTTTTGAGGCCCATCAGAAATGCGGCCAAGACCACATGGTTTATTATGGTAGGTCCCTCTTGATTTAAGGTTTTTTGGTCTTAAAAAGTGATGTTCAGAAAGAAACGGCTCAGGAGTAGGATGTGTTGTTAGGTAAATATGTAAGGATACATTCCGGTGTCCAGCTTTGATATACCATCTAGCGAATGCCATTCATTGTGGGGGCCATAACCGAACGGAGACATGCCTGGTGAATCAGTTTGGCACAGCGTATCAGAGCTTTCAGGCAGGCCCAAAATATCAGAGAGTTTCCCTTGAAAAAATTTGTGGAAAAACAATAGGGATGAAGCTATTCCTGGTGACATCATGTATAATTACAAAGCGTTATAGGCAACTGAAGTTAACTACCAGGGAATGGCTACATAAATGTTACTTTTTCAACCAGATGGAATGTTATGCAGATGTTAAAGGTGACAATTAGGGAATCTCTATTATTTTTTAAAAATATATTTAGGGCCGCCAGGGTGGCTTAGTCGGTTAAGCATCCGACTTTCGCTTAGGTCATGATCTCGCGGTTCATGGGTTCGAGCCCCGCGTCGGGCTCTGTGCTGACTGCCAGGTCGGAGCCTGGAGCCTGTTTCAGTCTGTGACTCCCTATCTCTCTGACCCTCCCCTGCTCACGTTGTCTCTCTCTCTCCCCTAGAAATAAATTAATAAAATTAAAATATATATATATATTTAAAAAGTTTTTTTAATGTGTTTATTTTTGAGAGTGAGAGAGACAGAGCATGAGCTGGAGAGAGGCAAAAAGAGAGAGACACTGAATCTGAAGCAGGCTCCAGGCTGTGAGCTGTCAGCACAGAGCCCGATGTGGGGCTCAAACTCACACACTGCGAGATCATGACCTGAGCTGAGGTTGGATGCTCAACCAGCTGAGGCACCCAGACGCCCCTGAGATCTTTAGTGTTAAGTGGAAAATGCAGGATATAAAAAGTATACTAGTTATAACTACATAATAACACACATGAAAAAGTATCGTATAGAAATACACAGAACGGGGAAGCACCTGAGTGGCTCAGTCAATTGAGCCTCCGACTTCAGCTCAGGTCATGATCTCAACGGTTCGTGAGTTCGAGTCCTGCATCATGCCATCTGCTGTCAGTGTGGGGCCTGCTTCAGATCCTCTGTCCCTCTCCCTCTTTGCCCCTCCCCTGCTTTCTCTCTTTCAAAAAAAAAAAAATTAAAAAAATACCCAAAATGGATATAAGGTGGAAACAACATGAGTAGACACCTACCAGTGTTTTCCCTGGGTTGCTTTTGGAATGAAAAACAAAACTGTTAGTGAAGGGTTACACGTTCTGTACAGAGTGCATATTTATGTTCCTTCTGAACTGGGGAGAATCTGACCCATGGGAACTTTGTAATAAGAGCAGCATTCACGGGGCGCCTGGGTGGCTGAGTCGGTTAAGCGTCCGACTTCGGCTTAGGTCATGATCTCGCGGTTTGTGGGTTCAAGCCCCATGTCGGGCTCTGTGTTGACAGCTCAGAGCCTGGAGACTGCTTCAGATTCTGTGTCTCCCTCTCTCTCTGCCCGTCCGCAGCTCGTGCTCTATCTCTCTCTGTCTCAAAAATAAATAAATGTTAAAAAAATTTTTGAAAAAAGATCGGCATTCGCTGCTCCACCTCTTTGCTTTGGTTGGGAATTTCGCTTGGTCTCTTCGGTTCACTTCATGGGTACTTAGAACGTGGAAGTAGAGAAAGGTACCCTAGCCTCACATTCAGCCTCAGGTCCTTCTGTTGAATCACATTCTGACCCGGAAGCACAAGACGGGGAGCATCTCTGTGTAGGAGGGCCTAGCTGCCTGGAACCTTACAAGCAGGGAGGAGAGAGGTCCGTGAGCAAAAAGTTATGTCCTCAGTGACAGTCTGGATTGTATAAAAAACAGTGGTTGTCTGGGTGAACACAGGATCGGTTCGGTTGCCCCTGTTGCAAGCACGCCCCCTTCCCCTCCTCTCCTCTCACCCACCCCCTCCTCCCCGTCCAGCACCTGGAGCCAACCTTGTCTTGCCCCAAAGCAGCCAACCGGGTCACTGCCAAGGGAGGCCGCGCATTGGGCATCTGCGTGGAGTTCATGCTCACAGTCCCAGCGCACCGACTGACCGACTCGTGTCTTTTCGTCCTTCTCGCAGGGGCTCCTGAACCCAGCCCAGGGGTTTCTCTTGTCATTGGTCTTCTATGGCTGGACGGGATGCAGCCTGGACTTGTAGCGCCCCGAGAAGGAGATTCGGTGGCAGTCTTTGGGAACCTCCCTGTCCCCAGATGGCTCCGGTGAGCCACGGGAGAGCCCTGTCTCCGGGAAGCCGGTGCGTGTCGGCGGGCAGGCGTCCGACAAGACCCTGAGCCTCTTGTCTGAAGGTGAGCCTGTGGCCGGTGCAGGGGAACTGCGGAGCCGCAGGGCCACCCGCAAGCCCTTGACCACACCAGGAGGGGGCGCGTCGTGAGAGAGGTGTCCATGACCCCTGTAATACACTTGAGGGTGTGACAGAAAGTCACAGAAGCCAACTAGGGTCCTCTTGCATTTCATCACCTATGACTCTCTAATAGTTTCATGGTGCTTATTAAGCACTGTAGACCCGCGTAATTTTCCTAATTAAGTGTCCAACACAGCGGGGCGGAGGAGGAGGGCGACGAAGAAGACTGCGAGGAGGAGGGGGAGGAAGAGGATGAGGAGGAAGAAGCAGACGCGGAGGAGGAGGAGCGGCAGCCGCGCGAGAAGACGCAGGAGGCAGAGGAGAAGGGCCAGGGAGACGGAGAGGGTGGGATCGGGCCCCGGCAGCCACGGGAACGGCAGCACCACCAGGCGGCGCTGCGTCCTGCCACCGCCCAGGACCCACTGACAGCGCTGGCGCTTCTTGAGGGGGAGCTGTGCTCTCTGACTGCCAGAAATACAAGGGCTTTATGGCGGCTCAAGCGCAGGATGATCGGGAAGCGCAGCGCCGTCCTGGAGCAAAGGAGGGCCATCGTCCAGTGCATCCCTGGCTTCTGGGCCCAGGCAGTATCCTTCCCCTGCTGGTGCGGGTCGGCGTGGGTCAGTTGTCTGGGGGGTTCCGGGAGGAGGGGGCATCCTGGGGATGAGAGCGGGGACAAAGGGCCCTGGCCCCAGGGTTGGCCGGGGCCCGGGCTCAAATGCACAGTCAGGGCAGGGGTGCATGAAGGCTGGGTACTCAGAGCTCGCCCCTGCTGTTCTGAGCCCGGTGTGAGGCCTGCTCGTTGCTCTCCTTCTCACTGCATCTCAAATAGGAAGCGAGTCTCCCTGGCTGTGCCTCTTTGTGGAGCACACAGCTCCCTTGACTCAGACATGTATCTGGAAGATGCGTGTGGGCATGAAGTAAGCACGATAAGGAGGCCGCACACCCCTGGGGGCATTCACAGCCTGGGCAGCGTCCCACTAGTTCAGTGTAAGGAGGCCTGCACGGCATACATAGGCACGGTGAAGGCTCTGGTCCCTACCCCCTTCCCTGTCTGGCGCAGAGCGCCGGGGACGTCGTGGGACCCCAGCGTGGGACACCCCGGGGTCGAGTGTGTCCGGTGGAAGGGCAGGAGCTGAGGGGGCTGGCAGCCTGGGTGTCCCTGCCATGACTGTCCTGCTCCATGGCAGCCCCTTACTCTCAGCCGGGGAAGGCAGGGGTGGCTGGTGGCTCTCCTTCCGTTGCGTCTGGAAGCAAGGCTCCTTGACCCAAGCCCGATTCTGCATCACCCCCAGTTATCGGCCATGATCGGTGCCCAGGACCAAGACGTGCTCGGCTACCTGAGCAATTTGGAGGTAGGACGGGGAGACTTGAGGCGGGGGCAGACGGGTCACATTTGGGACTGGAGCAGGAGAGGGAGAGGCCACGTTGCTCATCATCTCAGCCAGGCAAGGGGCTCGGGACGCTGCACGGCGACCCTTGCTCCTACCTCTCCGCTCCTTCGCTGCAGGTGGAGGAAGGGGGCCATCCCAAATACCGCTGCCGGCTGAAGTTTTTCTTTGGGGACAACCCGTACTTCCGGAACGCACTGATCACGAAGCGGTATCACCTTAGCTTTGCAGGTGGGGGTTGAGTCTCAGGAAGGTGTGGGACAGGAGTTGGAGAGCACGGGCCAGACGCGGCACGGTGCGGGGTGGCCTGCCGAGGGGAGCATCGCCTTCCTGCCTCTACTCGCCTCTTCCCGCAGGCTATCGGGCCTCTGGATCCACTGCAGTGCAGTGGTTCTGCGATGAGGGACGTGGAGAGCCCAGGCGCAGGCACGACACCGGCAGCCTCGACTTTCTCCACTGGCTGTGTGAGCCCAGCTGCCCAGGATCCAGCAGGATTGCCGAGGTGGGGCCCCGACGCGTTCGTCAGCGTGGCGATGTGGTGACCCTGCCCCGGCCTGTGGGGAGAGGGTCCCGGGGCCCGTGCTGACCTGGCCCGTATCGCCCACCAGATCATCATCGAGGACCTGTGGCCCAGTCCCCTGCAGTACTACCCGAGGGAGGAAGCCAGCAGGAGATAGGGAGGCGGCAGGAGGACTTGTCGGTGAGAAGCCCGGGGCCTGGGTGCGGACACGTGTGTTGTACGGGCAAGGGACCGTCGAGTCGGCGGTGGTGGGGAATCTGAGGCTCACGGGAGCCTGGGACCCGGGTCTCCCGGGCAGCGGGTGGGAGGCTGAGGAGGGGAACCTGCCGGGAGTCGGCGGCACGCGCATACGGGAGTCCGATCCCTGCAAGCCCGAAGCTGCGGGGCTGAGGGCCTCAACATCCAGGGTCAACTCTGGAGAAGCGAGGCTTCTCCAACACACATACGCGCCTGTGGCTGACTGCCGCTCGCTGCTGGGGCTCCTCGCCCTTCTTCAGGGTGCAGTTGCCAGCTAGGCTTTAGAGCTGGGGCTCCCGTGTCTCAAGGCAGTACTGTGCTGAGTATCCCGGTCTGCCCTCGGTTTCCCTCTCCACCCCGAGCCCTACCACAACGACTCTGCCGTTCTTGGCAATGATGCAAGCCTACGTGCGGGCTGGGATAGAAGCCCTGACTGCAGAATGGCAACAGGGGTCCGCAGAGGGCGAGGCACACCAGTGACCCTGTCTGGGAAATCTGTGGAATGATCCCTTTCCATCTGTCCCTCCCTGTTGTGTGTTTGCACGTGTGTGTAGGCATGCGGCGCTTCGGCGTGCACGTGCCCACACGTGTCAGTGTCACTCCACGCGTGCGGACGAGAACACCACAGAATGTCCACGTTTCCCGTCTCGAACAGGTCCAGGACGCCTCGGCGGCTGGGAGAGTTGGCGCGAGGGTGTCCTTTGCCCCTCGCCTGCACGGCAGACCCGTGGGGAAAGGATCGCCGTTGGCAGCCCCGAAGATCATCCCCCCTTGTCTCTGCAGTGATGCTACATGAGACCGAAAAGAAGCACCCAGTTCTTAGGTGTCAGCGTGTGTGAATTGTATGGGGGACACGGGAAGGGACGAAGGGGAAATGGTCTCCCTGGGACCTTGCGCACGGCCGCGCGGGTGAGGTAGCGTGGGGGGAGCTGTGCCCGACTGGGGACGGCGGGGCGTGCCATGTATAGCGGTGGTGTCCCTCCCGGGCGGTGTCTGGAAGCAGGGGGAAGAGGCGGTCCTTTTAGGCGGAGACTGTTGTATGGGTCCGAGCAGAGGCGTAGCGGAGGGGCTGCCCAGCGAGTCCCAGTGAGTCCATGGGCTCCTGGACTGTGTGGCCGTGACTAGAGGAGTTCCAGCCAGGGCCCCTCCTCCCAGAGAAGTGTCCACTGCTTGGCCAGATACCGTCCGGTAGTAACGCCTACAGTCAGGGCCCGTGGAAAGGGCCCGTGTCCCCGGAGCGCTCAGGGGTGCCGGCTCCGCAGAGTCACGGCCAACATGCCCGCGCCCGCCTGGCCCTCCCATTGCCCCTTTGGTCCTTAGCTGTGTGCCGAGACAGTGTGGTCTCGGACGGGCGATGCGTGCGGGGAGAAAGCAGGGGTGACCTGATGGGAGGTGTGAGGCCCGTGAGCGGGATTTCCCAGGGACGGCACGCGGGAGAGTGGAGGTGCCGCTTGAGTCTGCGTGAGTGTGTGCTGGTGCCTGTGGAGTGTGTGCACTTCATCTGTTTCCCGACTGCGAGGGGGGGCGGGCGTGCAGAGGAGTGTGAAATGGCGCGGCCTTGTGTGTTTGGGACTAGTGAGTGTGTGTGTGTGTGTGTGTGTGTGTGTGTGTGTAGGCCAGCGGACAGTCAAGGAGAGGCACAGGGATCTCTGTGGATGTGCCGCTACTGGGACAGACTCAAGTCCCGGAGTGCAGAGAGCGCAGGCGCTTCCCTCCGGACATGCTGGTGGTAACGGCTGCCCGCGGTGGATGCACTCCTTGCGTGGTCAGGGGCCTCCCCTCAGGATCCGAAAGGGAAAAGACACCACGTCAGGGGAGAACGGGTGAGAGCAGCACGTCATGGACACTGTGTGCTGCGTGTGCGTGTGTGTTCCTCAATGCTAGTCTGTCATGGGGTGAATACTTGTTCAGAATTGTCCTCTGTTCCATGGGTAATTTAGGGACCTCTAGTTTGCTGCTGCTACTGCTGTTGTTGTTGTTCTTGGTGATGTTGTTGTTGCTAGTGGATCCTAACACGGGGTTTCCAGAGACAGACTCAGCAGAGCTTGCTATTATGTGGTAAGTGCTCCTGGGCAATGTCCGCTTTAAGGTAGACACATAGAGGTTTGAGCGAAAGCAAAATACTATCCCCTGAAACGTACTTGCCTGTCATGCTGGGGCTCTATTAAGAGATCTGGGAGGCACCCGGTGGCAGGCCCTGCGACGGGCACTGCCCTCTGCTCAGGTCAGGGCAATGACTTCCATTCAGTTCATGGCCTGTAAGGCCTCGGGGGTGGGCGGTGTGTGGGGTGGGCTCGGGACCCCGGCAGGGGGCCCCCAGGGCTCCCGCCCCCACCCGAAAGCGAAAGGAGCAGAATCCACGCGGACAGCCAGCTTGCGGGCTTGGCAGCACGGAGAAGGGGCCCGCGGACGCCGCAGGCCCTCTGGCTCATGCTGTTCTTGCGCTGGCATTCTCGCGCTGAACACCCTGGCGCCGCGAGCGGGGCCTGCGGAGAACCAGTGAAAGAGCGGACACACGCTCCGCTCCGCTCTCTCCGGGACCACGCAGCACGGGCCTGGAAGGGGACAGCGCTGAGGAGGACGTGGCACTCGCCTCGAGGGAACGCTGAGGCGGAGCACCCGATCCAGCACGGGGAGGGGCCGGGCGCACACCTGCTGGAGGCCCGCACACCGGCACGCCGATGACGGGCCCTTGAGCTTGCCGGCGGCTGGGCCTGCCCAGGAACCCTGGGGCCCCGAGGACGCATGCGCACACGGTTCCCAGCCTCCGTCTCGGCCCCAGCGCCGCAGCAACCTCAGGCCGCGCAGGGCGGTCCTTGCTCCGCAGCATGTGCGCATGCGTGGTCCTTGCTCCGCAGCATGTGCGCATGCGTCTCCCGCTTTGGCGCGCTCCAGGACCAGGCAGCTGCCAGTTCACCGCCTCGGCGTCCGCGACCCCACCGGCTGGGCGGAGGGCGCCAGCCCCGTGCGGCCGCCTCAGACCGCTAGTCCTGCAGCGGCCCCAGCCTGGGGCCCGCGTCAGGCCCCCATGGCTAGCGACTGGCGGTCCGGGGAAAGCCGACATTCATGCCGGGGGTGCGTGCCGATCCTGCTGTCCCACAACGGTCACGTGCCGGGGGCCCGGGGGGAGGCTGGGCTGCCGGAAGGGGAGGGCGCGCTGCAGCCCGTCCCGTTAGGGGCTGCTGCAGCTGCCGCACCTGTTCAGGAACGCCAGGCCCAGTGGCGGATAGAGGTGGCCGGCCCAGCAGGAGAACGCGTGCTCCAGCCCGATGACATTGTGATAGTGGGGGAGGTGGTGGTCGTCGGGGCACAGGAGGCTGTGGAGGAGGACGTGCGTGGACACCAGGCGTATGTCCAAGAACACAGCGGGGCGGAGGAGGAGGGCGACGAAGAAGACTGCGAGGAGGAGGGGGAGGAAGAGGATGAGGAGGAAGAAGCAGACGCGGAGGAGGAGGAGCGGCAGCCGCGCGAGAAGACGCAGGAGGCAGAGGAGAAGGGCCAGGGAGACGGAGAGGGTGGGATCGGGCCCCGGCAGCCACGGGAACGGCAGCACCACCAGGCGGCGCTGCGTCCTGCCACCGCCCAGGACCCACTGACAGCGCTGGCGCTTCTTGAGGGGGAGCTGTGCTCTCTGACTGCCAGAAATACAAGGGCTTTATGGCGGCTCAAGCGCAGGATGATCGGGAAGCGCAGCGCCGTCCTGGAGCAAAGGAGGGCCATCGTCCAGTGCATCCCTGGCTTCTGGGCCCAGGCAGCATCCTTCCCCTGCTGGTGCGGGTCGGCGTGGGTCAGTTGTCTGGGGGGTTCCGGGAGGAGGGGGCATCCTGGGGATGAGAGCGGGGACAAAGGGCCCTGGCCCCAGGGTTGGCCGGGGCCCGGGCTCAAATGCACAGTCAGGGCAGGGGTGCATGAAGGCTGGGTACTCAGAGCTCGCCCCTGCTGTTCTGAGCCCGGTGTGAGGCCTGCTCGTTGCTCTCCTTCTCACTGCATCTCAAATAGGAAGCGAGTCTCCCTGGCTGTGCCTCTTTGTGGAGCACACAGCTCCCTTGACTCAGACATGTATCTGGAAGATGCGTGTGGGCATGAAGTAAGCACGATAAGGAGGCCGCACACCCCTGGGGGCATTCACAGCCTGGGCAGCGTCCCACTAGTTCAGTGTAAGGAGGCCTGCACGGCATACATAGGCACGGTGAAGGCTCAGGTCCCTACCCCCTTCCCTGTCTGGCGCAGAGCGCCGGGGACGTCGTGGGACCCCAGCGTGGGACACCCCGGGGTCGAGTGTGTCCGGTGGAAGGGCAGGAGCTGAGGGGGCTGGCAGCCTGGGTGTCCCTGCCATGACTGTCCTGCTCCATGGCAGCCCCTTACTCTCAGCCGGGGAAGGCAGGGGTGGCTGGTGGCTCTCCTTCCGTTGCGTCTGGAAGCAAGGCTCCTTGACCCAAGCCCGATTCTGCATCACCCCCAGTTATCGGCCATGATCGGTGCCCAGGACCAAGACGTGCTCGGCTACCTGAGCAATTTGGAGGTAGGACGGGGAGACTTGAGGCGGGGGCAGACGGGTCACATTTGGGACTGGAGCAGGAGAGGGAGAGGCCACGTTGCTCATCATCTCAGCCAGGCAAGGGGCTCGGGACGCTGCACGGCGACCCTTGCTCCTACCTCTCCGCTCCTTCGCTGCAGGTGGAGGAAGGGGGCCATCCCAAATACCGCTGCCGGCTGAAGTTTTTCTTTGGGGACAACCCGTACTTCCGGAACGCACTGATCACGAAGCGGTATCACCTTAGCTTTGCAGGTGGGGGTTGAGTCTCAGGAAGGTGTGGGACAGGAGTTGGAGAGCACGGGCCAGACGCGGCACGGTGCGGGGTGGCCTGCCGAGGGGAGCATCGCCTTCCTGCCTCTACTCGCCTCTTCCCGCAGGCTATCGGGCCTCTGGATCCACTGCAGTGCAGTGGTTCTGCGATGAGGGACGTGGAGAGCCCAGGCGCAGGCACGACACCGGCAGCCTCGACTTTCTCCACTGGCTGTGTGAGCCCAGCTGCCCAGGATCCAGCAGGATTGCCGAGGTGGGGCCCCGACGCGTTCGTCAGCGTGGCGATGTGGTGACCCTGCCCCGGCCTGTGGGGAGAGGGTCCCGGGGCCCGTGCTGACCTGGCCCGTATCGCCCACCAGATCATCATCGAGGACCTGTGGCCCAGTCCCCTGCAGTACTACCCGAGGGAGGAAGCCAGCAGGAGATAGGGAGGCGGCAGGAGGACTTGTCGGTGAGAAGCCCAGGGCCTGGGTGCGGACACGTGTGTTGTACGGGCAAGGGACCGTCGAGTCGGCGGTGGTGGGGAATCTGAGGCTCACGGGAGCCTGGGACCCGGGTCTCCCGGGCAGCGGGTGGGAGGCTGAGGAGGGGAACCTGCCGGGAGTCGGCGGCACGCGCATACGGGAGTCCGATCCCTGCAAGCCCGAAGCTGCGGGGCTGAGGGCCTCAACATCCAGGGTCAACTCTGGAGAAGCGAGGCTTCTCCAACACACATACGCGCCTGTGGCTGACTGCCGCTCGCTGCTGGGGCTCCTCGCCCTTCTTCAGGGTGCAGTTGCCAGCTAGGCTTTAGAGCTGGGGCTCCCGTGTCTCAAGGCAGTACTGTGCTGAGTATCCCGGTCTGCCCTCGGTTTCCCTCTCCACCCCGAGCCCTACCACAACGACTCTGCCGTTCTTGGCAATGATGCAAGCCTACGTGCGGGCTGGGATAGAAGCCCTGACTGCAGAATGGCAACAGGGGTCCGCAGAGGGCGAGGCACACCAGTGACCCTGTCTGGGAAATCTGTGGAATGATCCCTTTCCATCTGTCCCTCCCTGTTGTGTGTTTGCACGTGTGTGTAGGCATGCGGCGCTTCGGCGTGCACGTGCCCACACGTGTCAGTGTCACTCCACGCGTGCGGACGAGAACACCACAGAATGTCCACGTTTCCCGTCTCGAACAGGTCCAGGACGCCTCGGCGGCTGGGAGAGTTGGCGCGAGGGTGTCCTTTGCCCCTCGCCTGCACGGCAGACCCGTGGGGAAAGGATCGCCGTTGGCAGCCCCGAAGATCATCCCCCCTTGTCTCTGCAGTGATGCTACATGAGACCGAAAAGAAGCACCCAGTTCTTAGGTGTCAGCGTGTGTGAATTGTATGGGGGACACGGGAAGGGACGAAGGGGAAATGGTCTCCCTGGGACCTTGCGCACGGCCGCGCGGGTGAGGTAGCGTGGGGGGAGCTGTGCCCGACTGGGGACGGCGGGGCGTGCCATGTATAGCGGTGGTGTCCCTCCCGGGCGGTGTCTGGAAGCAGGGGGAAGAGGCGGTCCTTTTAGGCGGAGACTGTTGTATGGGTCCGAGCAGAGGCGTAGCGGAGGGGCTGCCCAGCGAGTCCCAGTGAGTCCATGGGCTCCTGGACTGTGTGGCCGTGACTAGAGGAGTTCCAGCCAGGGCCCCTCCTCCCAGAGAAGTGTCCACTGCTTGGCCAGATACCGTCCGGTAGTAACGCCTACAGTCAGGGCCCGTGGAAAGGGCCCGTGTCCCCGGAGCGCTCAGGGGTGCCGGCTCCGCAGAGTCACGGCCAACATGCCCGCGCCCGCCTGGCCCTCCCATTGCCCCTTTGGTCCTTAGCTGTGTGCCGAGACAGTGTGGTCTCGGACGGGCGATGCGTGCGGGGAGAAAGCAGGGGTGACCTGATGGGAGGTGTGAGGCCCGTGAGCGGGATTTCCCAGGGACGGCACGCGGGAGAGTGGAGGTGCCGCTTGAGTCTGCGTGAGTGTGTGCTGGTGCCTGTGGAGTGTGTGCACTTCATCTGTTTCCCGACTGCGAGGGGGGGCGGGCGTGCAGAGGAGTGTGAAATGGCGCGGCCTTGTGTGTTTGGGACTAGTGAGTGTGTGTGTGTGTGTGTGTGTGTGTGTGTGTGTAGGCCAGCGGACAGTCAAGGAGAGGCACAGGGATCTCTGTGGATGTGCCGCTACTGGGACAGACTCAAGTCCCGGAGTGCAGAGAGCGCAGGCGCTTCCCTCCGGACATGCTGGTGGTAACGGCTGCCCGCGGTGGATGCACTCCTTGCGTGGTCAGGGGCCTCCCCTCAGGATCCGAAAGGGAAAAGACACCACGTCAGGGGAGAACGGGTGAGAGCAGCACGTCATGGACACTGTGTGCTGCGTGTGCGTGTGTGTTCCTCAATGATAGTCTGTCATGGGGTGAATACTTGTTCAGAATTGTCCTCTGTTCCATGGGTAATTTAGGGACCTCTAGTTTGCTGCTGCTACTGCTGTTGTTGTTGTTCTTGGTGATGTTGTTGTTGCTAGTGGATCCTAACACGGGGTTTCCAGAGACAGACTCAGCAGAGCTTGCTATTATGTGGTAAGTGCTCCTGGGCAATGTCCGCTTTAAGGTAGACACATAGAGGTTTGAGCGAAAGCAAAATACTATCCCCTGAAACGTACTTGCCTGTCATGCTGGGGCTCTATTAAGAGATCTGGGAGGCACCCGGTGGCAGGCCCTGCGACGGGCACTGCCCTCTGCTCAGGTCAGGGCAATGACTTCCATTCAGTTCATGGCCTGTAAGGCCTCGGGGGTGGGCGGTGTGTGGGGTGGGCTCGGGACCCCGGCAGGGGGCCCCCAGGGCTCCCGCCCCCACCCGAAAGCGAAAGGAGCAGAATCCACGCGGACAGCCAGCTTGCGGGCTTGGCAGCACGGAGAAGGGGCCCGCGGACGCCGCAGGCCCTCTGGCTCATGCTGTTCTTGCGCTGGCATTCTCGCGCTGAACACCCTGGCGCCGCGAGCGGGGCCTGCGGAGAACCAGTGAAAGAGCGGACACACGCTCCGCTCCGCTCTCTCCGGGACCACGCAGCACGGGCCTGGAAGGGGACAGCGCTGAGGAGGACGTGGCACTCGCCTCGAGGGAACGCTGAGGCGGAGCACCCGATCCAGCACGGGGAGGGGCCGGGCGCACACCTGCTGGAGGCCCGCACACCGGCACGCCGATGACGGGCCCTTGAGCTTGCCGGCGGCTGGGCCTGCCCAGGAACCCTGGGGCCCCGAGGACGCATGCGCACACGGTTCCCAGCCTCCGTCTCGGCCCCAGCGCCGCAGCAACCTCAGGCCGCGCAGGGCGGTCCTTGCTCCGCAGCATGTGCGCATGCGTGGTCCTTGCTCCGCAGCATGTGCGCATGCGTCTCCCGCTTTGGCGCGCTCCAGGACCAGGCAGCTGCCAGTTCACCGCCTCGGCGTCCGCGACCCCACCGGCTGGGCGGAGGGCGCCAGCCCCGTGCGGCCGCCTCAGACCGCTAGTCCTGCAGCGGCCCCAGCCTGGGGCCCGCGTCAGGCCCCCATGGCTAGCGACTGGCGGTCCGGGGAAAGCCGACATTCATGCCGGGGGTGCGTGCCGATCCTGCTGTCCCACAACGGTCACGTGCCGGGGGCCCGGGGGGAGGCTGGGCTGCCGGAAGGGGAGGGCGCGCTGCAGCCCGTCCCGTTAGGGGCTGCTGCAGCTGCCGCACCTGTTCAGGAACGCCAGGCCCAGTGGCGGATAGAGGTGGCCGGCCCAGCAGGAGAACGCGTGCTCCAGCCCGATGACATTGTGATAGTGGGGGAGGTGGTGGTCGTCGGGGCACAGGAGGCTGTGGAGGAGGACGTGCGTGGACACCAGGCGTATGTCCAAGAACACAGCGGGGCGGAGGAGGAGGGCGACGAAGAAGACTGCGAGGAGGAGGGGGAGGAAGAGGATGAGGAGGAAGAAGCAGACGCGGAGGAGGAGGAGCGGCAGCCGCGCGAGAAGACGCAGGAGGCAGAGGAGAAGGGCCAGGGAGACGGAGAGGGTGGGATCGGGCCCCGGCAGCCACGGGAACGGCAGCACCACCAGGCGGCGCTGCGTCCTGCCACCGCCCAGGACCCACTGACAGCGCTGGCGCTTCTTGAGGGGGAGCTGTGCTCTCTGACTGCCAGAAATACAAGGGCTTTATGGCGGCTCAAGCGCAGGATGATCGGGAAGCGCAGCGCCGTCCTGGAGCAAAGGAGGGCCATCGTCCAGTGCATCCCTGGCTTCTGGGCCCAGGCAGTATCCTTCCCCTGCTGGTGCGGGTCGGCGTGGGCAGTTGTGTGGGCCGTCCGGGAGGAGGGGGCATCCGGGGGATGAGAGCGGGGACAAAGGGCCCTGGCTTCAGGGTTGCCTGGGGCCTGGGCTCAAATGCACAGTCAGGGCAGGGGTGCATGAAGGCTGGGTACTCAGAGCTCGCCCCTGCTGTTCTGAGCCCGGTGTGAGGCCTGCTCGTTGCTCTCCTTCTCACTGCATCTCAAATAGGAAGCGAGTCTCCCTGGCTGTGCCTCTTTGTGGAGCACACAGCTCCCTTGACTCAGACATGTATCTGGAAGATGCGTGTGGGCATGAAGTAAGCACGATAAGGAGGCCGCACACCCCTGGGGGCATTCACAGCCTGGGCAGCGTCCCACTAGTTCAGTGTAAGGAGGCCTGCACGGCATACATAGGCACGGTGAAGGCTCAGGTCCCTACCCCCTTCCCTGTCTGGCGCAGAGCGCCGGGGACGTCGTGGGACCCCAGCGTGGGACACCCCGGGGTCGAGTGTGTCCGGTGGAAGGGCAGGAGCTGAGGGGGCTGGCAGCCTGGGTGTCCCTGCCATGACTGTCCTGCTCCATGGCAGCCCCTTACTCTCAGCCGGGGAAGGCAGGGGTGGCTGGTGGCTCTCCTTCCGTTGCGTCTGGAAGCAAGGCTCCTTGACCCAAGCCCGATTCTGCATCACCCCCAGTTATCGGCCATGATCGGTGCCCAGGACCAAGACGTGCTCGGCTACCTGAGCAATTTGGAGGTAGGACGGGGAGACTTGAGGCGGGGGCAGACGGGTCACATTTGGGACTGGAGCAGGAGAGGGAGAGGCCACGTTGCTCATCATCTCAGCCAGGCAAGGGGCTCGGGACGCTGCACGGCGACCCTTGCTCCTACCTCTCCGCTCCTTCGCTGCAGGTGGAGGAAGGGGGCCATCCCAAATACCGCTGCCGGCTGAAGTTTTTCTTTGGGGACAACCCGTACTTCCGGAACGCACTGATCACGAAGCGGTATCACCTTAGCTTTGCAGGTGGGGGTTGAGTCTCAGGAAGGTGTGGGACAGGAGTTGGAGAGCACGGGCCAGACGCGGCACGGTGCGGGGTGGCCTGCCGAGGGGAGCATCGCCTTCCTGCCTCTACTCGCCTCTTCCCGCAGGCTATCGGGCCTCTGGATCCACTGCAGTGCAGTGGTTCTGCGATGAGGGACGTGGAGAGCCCAGGCGCAGGCACGACACCGGCAGCCTCGACTTTCTCCACTGGCTGTGTGAGCCCAGCTGCCCAGGATCCAGCAGGATTGCCGAGGTGGGGCCCCGACGCGTTCGTCAGCGTGGCGATGTGGTGACCCTGCCCCGGCCTGTGGGGAGAGGGTCCCGGGGCCCGTGCTGACCTGGCCCGTATCGCCCACCAGATCATCATCGAGGACCTGTGGCCCAGTCCCCTGCAGTACTACCCGAGGGAGGAAGCCAGCAGGAGATAGGGAGGCGGCAGGAGGACTTGTCGGTGAGAAGCCCGGGGCCTGGGTGCGGACACGTGTGTTGTACGGGCAAGGGACCGTCGAGTCGGCGGTGGTGGGGAATCTGAGGCTCACGGGAGCCTGGGACCCGGGTCTCCCGGGCAGCGGGTGGGAGGCTGAGGAGGGGAACCTGCCGGGAGTCGGCGGCACGCGCATACGGGAGTCCGATCCCTGCAAGCCCGAAGCTGCGGGGCTGAGGGCCTCAACATCCAGGGTCAACTCTGGAGAAGCGAGGCTTCTCCAACACACATACGCGCCTGTGGCTGACTGCCGCTCGCTGCTGGGGCTCCTCGCCCTTCTTCAGGGTGCAGTTGCCAGCTAGGCTTTAGAGCTGGGGCTCCCGTGTCTCAAGGCAGTACTGTGCTGAGTATCCCGGTCTGCCCTCGGTTTCCCTCTCCACCCCGAGCCCTACCACAACGACTCTGCCGTTCTTGGCAATGATGCAAGCCTACGTGCGGGCTGGGATAGAAGCCCTGACTGCAGAATGGCAACAGGGGTCCGCAGAGGGCGAGGCACACCAGTGACCCTGTCTGGGAAATCTGTGGAATGATCCCTTTCCATCTGTCCCTCCCTGTTGTGTGTTTGCACGTGTGTGTAGGCATGCGGCGCTTCGGCGTGCACGTGCCCACACGTGTCAGTGTCACTCCACGCGTGCGGACGAGAACACCACAGAATGTCCACGTTTCCCGTCTCGAACAGGTCCAGGACGCCTCGGCGGCTGGGAGAGTTGGCGCGAGGGTGTCCTTTGCCCCTCGCCTGCACGGCAGACCCGTGGGGAAAGGATCGCCGTTGGCAGCCCCGAAGATCATCCCCCCTTGTCTCTGCAGTGATGCTACATGAGACCGAAAAGAAGCACCCAGTTCTTAGGTGTCAGCGTGTGTGAATTGTATGGGGGACACGGGAAGGGACGAAGGGGAAATGGTCTCCCTGGGACCTTGCGCACGGCCGCGCGGGTGAGGTAGCGTGGGGGGAGCTGTGCCCGACTGGGGACGGCGGGGCGTGCCATGTATAGCGGTGGTGTCCCTCCCGGGCGGTGTCTGGAAGCAGGGGGAAGAGGCGGTCCTTTTAGGCGGAGACTGTTGTATGGGTCCGAGCAGAGGCGTAGCGGAGGGGCTGCCCAGCGAGTCCCAGTGAGTCCATGGGCTCCTGGACTGTGTGGCCGTGACTAGAGGAGTTCCAGCCAGGGCCCCTCCTCCCAGAGAAGTGTCCACTGCTTGGCCAGATACCGTCCGGTAGTAACGCCTACAGTCAGGGCCCGTGGAAAGGGCCCGTGTCCCCGGAGCGCTCAGGGGTGCCGGCTCCGCAGAGTCACGGCCAACATGCCCGCGCCCGCCTGGCCCTCCCATTGCCCCTTTGGTCCTTAGCTGTGTGCCGAGACAGTGTGGTCTCGGACGGGCGATGCGTGCGGGGAGAAAGCAGGGGTGACCTGATGGGAGGTGTGAGGCCCGTGAGCGGGATTTCCCAGGGACGGCACGCGGGAGAGTGGAGGTGCCGCTTGAGTCTGCGTGAGTGTGTGCTGGTGCCTGTGGAGTGTGTGCACTTCATCTGTTTCCCGACTGCGAGGGGGGGCGGGCGTGCAGAGGAGTGTGAAATGGCGCGGCCTTGTGTGTTTGGGACTAGTGAGTGTGTGTGTGTGTGTGTGTGTGTGTGTGTGTGT